>JAJJMC010000329.1:0-11068 GCA_023531435.1 Papaver californicum | reverse complement strand
GAGCAAGTTTTCTTCACCATGGGCTAAGTTTATTTACTGGGATGATGTATAAGGTATTTTTCTCAATTTTATGTGATTTAATTATTTTCTAATAATTATTTATAATTCTTTTATTATTATTTGCATGGATTTAAATTAGAAAAAAATGGTTTTTATTAAATAGTTGTGTTCTCTTTTGATGGGTCATGCTTAGTTAATTACTCTTGATGTCTCATGCTTAGGATTTACAATTATTCTTTTAGGAAACATATTTTTGGCAAACTTGAATTAAATTGTTAAAAAGAATTACATGATTAATCACATAGATTGTTAGAAATAACTGAATCTTGATTCCTAGTTTTCTCCATATTTTCTAAAAATCATCTCTAGTGTATTTTCCTGATTTTTATTAGTTTAGATTAAGTTTAATATTTTCTAAAATCATTACCTTCACAAGTTCGAGAATCGAACCTCTTTATTTACCACTTTCTAAACCACATCAGTACTCGGTATCATCGTCTTTTCAGTGAGGTTTACTGGTTATTTTCGGATTTTTTTACAAAAAGTACGACAAGGAGGTTAATGTTCATGCCTCAGCTGAAGGATCCATGTTAAGCAAAGAAGAGTGAAAAAAAATATAAGTTGGCCTTCACTGAAGATTTGTTAACATCCGTTAATAGGTTGATTCTCATTGGAGTTTTTGACAATGGTTAGCAACTCAGTTCTTGATATTTGAGGACAAGGATGTCTTAGAAGGGTTCTTGTTTTCATGTACCTTGCTAGAGAAGAAAAGAAATCCCCTATCATTATCGCTGTTAGTAATTTGTCTCTAATATGAGTTATAATCGTAGTTTATTAGAGTTAGATTAGTTTAATCATTCAATTAATGTTAGTGTTAATATTAGTTGTAAGGGAGGGTTGAGATGTGAACACTTGGGGGGCAATTTGTTCGTTAGATGCTAAGGTGGTAAATGAATAGATTATAAGTTAAAAGCTAAAGAGTTTGTAATAAAGGGTTTATCCAAGTTTATATCAATTGGATTAATTTCTTCGATTTAAGTTAGTTCCTTGAAGTAGGGGGCTTTGATTCTTCAAAGTCAAAGCAGTTACTCTCTTTAAATGATTCAATCTCTTACTGGTACAATACACACATTTTAATCCGTTTTCTGAATTAGATTTAGGTCAAAAATTAAACGTTTTATAAGATCTTTTCTAGTTTTCATAATAATATCATTTTCATAATTTGGTTTAGTACTCAAGGAGATATGATAATCTGAATGATGTATATTAAATTTAAAAATTAGATTGAACGTTAGCTAAGACATATTTGGGGTGTATGTAAATATTCACGTATGGGTGGTTATACATATTGATATTACACGTAAGGATAGTTGCTCATGTTGATATTACGCGTAGGGTGTATGCATTATAAAAACTTCATTTTTCAAACTGAAGAATCATAATCCGTTAGTTTTTACAAAAAAATACTCTTAGAAATTCTTAAAAATTGTTTTGATTGATTTTTAAGCTTCAAAACTTTCCTTATACAACAATTTTATGATCCTAAACATTATAATCATCTATAAATTCACAACAAAAAAATTTCTTTTCTCAAGTAAAATCAAAATGGATTTTTTTCTTTTCAGTTTGAACTTTTTTTGGGTTTGATCTTAATTAGAGTTCTTGGATATGATCTTGATTCGGTTGTAATATTATGTTTAATCTTGGTTCAAGTCATTTGTGATTAAAAATTAATTAATGATAATTATGAAAATTCGACCCAGATAAGCAAAGACACGTTCGGTCAAAACCCTTGAAAAAGTTAAGTGGGTGTAGATTTAATTTTTATGGATGAGAAAAGTGATCTGCATCCAGTTTCACAATAGTGTTTTGTTTTCTAGCATTAGGTGTCTTGGATACGAAATCCTTCAATTTGCAAAACAAGAGATAAAATGGTAACCGATACACAAGATTTCTCGAATCCTTCTTTGAGTATTAATTTTTTGGTCATAGGATTCAGGTTTAGTATTCAATATCCAATTGGTATCGTGAGATTTGAATATTCATGATTGTGGTAAAATGGCATTTCCGAGCAAGCTTAGTGTTTTCCTTTTCAAACCACATGAGTTTTTATATTTCATAATACCCTCTAGCATTACATTTCAAAGTTTCTTATAATGATATGATTAGGGACAGACCAAGATACATTTTCATTAATGTTCTCAGAGTTACAGAAGTTTAACATTTTTCTTAGCTCCTCTTCTTTCCATTTGTTTTTGGATATTATTGATATTACAATAAGCTGTTGTATCAGCAGCTCACATCAAATTGAATCTACTTATCAAAAAAATAAGAGCTTTACTTTCAAAGTCACTGTTCAATATAAATTCTAAATTTGACGTACATCCTTTTGAACAACATCAAAGTAGGTCTGGAAAGTTATTTTGCCTCAAGCCCAATCAGCTAAAACATGATCCAAACTCACTATTACGTGGTCAGACGCTTTAGATGCCCCGCCCACAAATGATAGAATTAAGGCCGAGATCATGACAAAAAAAAAAAAAAAAAAAAAAAACATTTGTTGACAACTTGACATCAATGATGCAGCTGGTATACTAATACCATTAATGTCTGTGTGGGTCTCCATTTTCACCAATATATCGAAAGATGAACAACAAAAACTTTTATATTAATGTAAGAATATCCAAATCACTAACTAAAAATATCTTCTACTTGCCTATTTTTCTTCTCTGGATTTGTTTTGAATCTTGATGTAACATGTCGGGCAAATCGTGGGCACGTTGAATTTCTCCACAAGTTTAGTTTTGTTAACGAAAAATTAATAACCCACAGCTGTCCATGTTCTTGGAGAGAGAGGAAACCACGATCAAATGAATTCACATTCTAGGTTCTTATCTATAAAACCAAATTCAATCCATACAATTGAATCATACCATCATTATTATCTTCCAAAATATATACAGAGAGAAAAAGAAGAAGAAGAAAATATCATCAGATAATCAAGAAGATGGATGGTGACTATAGACAAGCCCCTTCCGATCAGGAGATGACATACTTGGGCCACGTCCAAAAACGCCATGAAGACAAGGGTTGCATCTACGCCTGGTAAGTCCATCTTCTACATCATTATTAGTTCAATTCTGGTGTTAAATTTTATGATTATGACAAATTACCTTTACAAATGATCTATCTAGCTAGATCTGCTGCGCGCATAATATAGGCTAATAGCCACTATATATATGATGGATTCATTAATTTGTTTGTTATGTTGTATATGGTTTATAATTTACAGTGTGTTTGCTGCGTGTTGCTGTTTCTGCTGCTACGAGACCTGTGAGTGTTGCTTGGATATGCTTTGTTGTTGCTGCTAATTTTGGGATTGAGACCCTTAAAAAGCTCCAAAGACTGTTGCGCTACTGCTGATGTTGTTTTATTAAGTGCTATACTGATGTCATGTATTTCGACTTTCCAGTGATGTTTTTGGCCATGTATCTTTCTCTTGTTTTGAAATAAAGGAAAAACAACTACTAGTTATTAGATCTGATTTGTTTGGCTTCTTACTTGGGAGTTGCGGACTTTCATCATTAGGTAAGCTGAGTCCTTACCAGGGCAACTCGTCTCACAGTCCTTTCAGCAAATAATATTTAGTCAGAATAATAACAATAAAAAAAGATTAACGATATTAGTTCCATCCAAAAACCCAATGCAAGTGCAACACCTGTATTCTATCCTCCAAAGTCCAAACCACGTCCTATTTTTTATTTTTCACAAGGGTGGCTGCTTACATTGCAGGAAGTCACCACTGACCTCCACGTGTAATCTTGTTTAATTCTTAATCTGTTACTATTTTTATCTTTATGAAAAGAGTTATTTTTTTTTTAAATTTTTGTTCAATTTTTAATATAACAAACTTTTAAAATTACCTTTATTATTTTAAGAAATGTTATTATCCTTATTATAAAGATATATTCCCTCCGTTTCTGGAAAAGTGTTATCACATTTTCATTTTTGCTTAAAAATATGCCAATTTGAAAAAGTGATAGTAACTCTTTTCCTGAAACGGAGTAATATGTAGTATTAAACTTTTTGTTAGGATAAATCTGGAAATAAATTACAAAAGTTATTCTCTCTCATCTTGCCTTAACAATTATGCAAATAGGAAAAGTAACTCTTTTCCTAAAACGTAGGGAGTATTAAATTAACTTATGTATATCTATAGTACCCTAAGCCAATATTTTAAAACTCTTATAATCTTGTACAACATACTACATTATAATAAAACTAAACCTAGTTACTAAAAAAGAAAAAACAATATCATTCTACTATAAATATTAAACTTCTTCTCTTTTTTTAAAGCATAGCTTCCTTTTTTTTGTGAAATATTTATAAATTCAACCAATTAATCTATAAATTTTATTAAAGTGTCAAAATTTAAAAAATTTAAAAATTAAAAACAATTCGAATACGGCAAATCAATAAAACAAGGATTTTTTTTTCACCCCTTTTTACTCTTCTACATATTGTTAAATTTTGTTAATGTCTTGGACCAAGAAAGCCCTAGCTTAATAGGAGTTAAATCTTCAAAATTATCACTAATCTAACTGATTTTTCTTAATAAAAATGACTTGAACCAAAATCAAATAAAAAATTAATTCATGATCAAACTTCCAAATTGAATCAAGATCATACACACAACAAACGTTAAAGAAGAAAAAAAAATAGAAAAAAAAGGATTCGGGTCCTGAGCTTTGGAGTAGATGAAGTTCACGTAATACATACACCCGTGGTGAAATATTAATATGGCATGCACCCCCCATATATACCTGGATAAGAGAAGGGTGTCTATGGCTTATCATTGTTCGTCGTTAGTAAATATAGTTAGTAGAGTCAATTAGCTTAATTAATAATTAGTTGTTAGTAGGGCTGCACCGGAACCGATCGGAACCATACCTGAAATGGATCGAACCGAAGGTACAGGTATAAAAAATGAGAACCGAGTACAACCGGGTACAAGGTACAGGTACTACCCTGGAACCAACATGTACCGGACCGATTGTACCCTTTCAAAATTACGGATAGATTTTTTAACTGCTTCAACGTCAATATCAATCAACTTCCCTGTTTTAGATGAGACTGTGATACATCTTTTCTCTTGTGCATTAGGAACAAAGGTTCTGGCCTTTTCCTCAGAACAAAATAGTGCAATACTGTAGCACAACAAAAGAGTTACTTAGTATAACACTTCAGAAATCGTCCTACTGTTTTTAAGATGATAGTAATTATTTAGATTTGCATCTTCTGTTAGATACTTCTTCTCGTCTTCACTTATTAAACTGTATGCAGAAAAATATTGTGAATTTTATTTGGTAAATATTACCTTGGTTTTTCACGAGCATTTGCAAGTTGTATAGCGACTTTGATTTCATAATATCATAATTTCCCAATCCAATATTTAGCGTATTACCTGGGATAAACGGTTAATACCTTGTGATGGGCAATTGTATGTACTTTGTAGAGCTTGTTGTTGGTTGAATTACTATGACTAGCGTCATACCCGCTGTAAGATATCTGCGCCTTTTGGTAGTGCTGATATAGTTGATTGTTTTCTGCCAACCCTTAAGTTTTTTTTTACTGTATACATTTTATAAGTGTTTACTGTATACATTTTATAAGTTTCATACACTAAGTTACATGTACCCTTAAGATTGTTTCTGCCAACTTTGTTTTTACTGTATACATTTCATAAGTTTTTTTTGTCAATTTTAGATTAAAAAAAAAGGATACAGGTACAAGAACCGACCGGAACCGAGGGTGTAAGTACAAGAACTGAACCGAGAGTAAAAGGTACAGGATAAAGGTACACGGGTAGAGAATCGACCATAAGGAGGTACGGGTACAAGGTTCTACCAAGAACCGAGCCGAACCGACCTTTGTGCACCCCTAGTTGTTAGTTAATATAGGTCGTAGTGGATGGTGTAGATGTAGCCACCTGGGAGTATAGTAGTCGTTGGATGTAGGGATGGGACACCTAGTTATAAAAGTTGAGGAGTCTGTAATAGTAAAGCTTACCCAATTATTAATCAAATACAATCGTTTAGCGATTTCAGGCAGTGTTCTTATTAAACCTGAAGGTTTGATTCGTGAGAATCAAGAGGTTACCCTTAAGTCTCGATCCAACCTTGTCAATTGTACAATCAGGTACATGACAATTGGTATCAGAGAAGTTCCGTTTCCTTGTGATTCAGCCATGGTGGAGCTTGAAGAAGCTACACCACTACAGCTGAAAGCTTTAGAGAAGGAAGATAAAACAAGAGCAGAATTGGAGAATTTTTTGTTGTTTGTATCGGTTTCATTGGGAAGAGATTGATCATTAAATGTCATGGACAAGGCAACGAATAAGTTGAGATTGATCAGTTTCATTAAGGGTACTACTTCAATTTGTCATGACGTCGATGAAGAAGAAGAAGATTCTCTATAGGAGTTGATCCCTTCATTTTTATTTGGTGAAGAAAAGGATGATTCAACTACTGATGTGGTCAAATCAAACCCTTCTGTTCTCCATGGAGAAAAGAATAATTCAACTAGGGCTTCGAGTTTTCAATTTGAAGAAATTGTCAAAGCTTCCGTGGATGATTTTGAAAGGAATAATCAGATCAAATTGGGTGAGTGTTTCTTAATTATTCTCAATCTTCTCGTAACATATTTGATCGTGGAAAAACATTTGAACATGTTAAGAGGTTTTCAGATTTCTTTGGTGATTGTGAATTTCGTTTGATGGTTCTTAATTTGGCAACTTTAATGGATGTATGCGATGTGAATTTTGTGTATGAGCTGGTTTCTAATAATGGGTATCAATCGGATGGGTTGTCTAGTGAATTCTATTGCTTTTATGTTAGCTAATGACGGTGTTACTAGTACTGATGGGATGTTGTTTGATAAAATGCCTACGAGGGAAGCCTGGAATTTGAGTTTTGTTGGAGTTGATTTCCTCTTACAGCTCAAAATGAGTAAGGTAAGTTACAAATTATTAGTTGATGAATGTCTCTTCCTTATTTTCGATTATATTCGCAGTGTATTTGATCATGGAAAAGAATTAAAACTCATTTATGGGTATTGTCTTGATAGTGAGTATAAAATCTGTTTTGATATGGTTACTTTTGCTTCAGTTATACTTAATATGGGTCTTATTTTAATGGCTAACTACAAGGGAAAATTGGCTTATGAGCTTATTAATAAGCATGGGTTTGAATCAGATTCATTGTTTTGTGATTCAATTCTATTGGTGTTGGTTAAAAGTGGTGATAATGGTGATACTAGTAGGCTACTTGTTGAAATGTCAACGAGACAGACTGGTGATACTCTTGTTGGCATGGATGGTTAGAATTTCCAAGGCACGTCAATTGTTAATCAAATGCCTGGTCATAGTAATTGTGTTAGTTGAATCATTATAGCATATTATGCATTTATTAGAAGGGTGTCTTCCTAAGTCATTAGGGTTATAAGCTCAGCATTTGGTTTTATTGGGATTCAGGTTATTCTTTTCCATTTTTTCTAGCATGTCGTTGTCGATTATTGGGGATTTATAGATGGTCAGCATACTTGGGGAGGATGTCTAGAATTCATGTTATTTCTGCCGGAGTTCACTTTTCATTTGCATTACTTTTGACAACCTTCTTGAGATGGAAATCAAATTGGTTGCCTACAGGTTTATGGGTGTGGGAAGTGTTAGATGGATTTATATGGGTTTTACCTCATTTATGTGCTTCGGCATCAACTAGTATTTTGAAACCATTCAGTTACTCACAATTGAAGTTCTCAAGCAATTGGCAACAATTCTCATGGTAAAACAAAGTGGGAACTGGGTACCGCAACTAGAACTTTCAGTATAGGTTTGTTTCTCTTAACTCTATCTTCTAGCCAACTGTTATACCACCATGGTTTCCAAACAACTTTACTAAGTTTCTGGAGTTTTCTAGTTCAAATGTGGGTGCCAGAGAGGGATTTCTATTAAGTCAATTGCGGGGCTTGTGGTACCAGTCAATGAAGAGTTATTGTTGGACAGTATTTCAGGTAGGAGGAGCAAGAATTACAGTTTTATAGGATGGTACTAACCTTCAAATTGTACTGAATTGGTGGGATCCATAATGACGGGCATGCAAGCTCAAGGAATTTCCTAAATACCATTACCAAGCTTATATAGTTCCTTACGTTCTGCTAAATGTTCTTAATGCAAAATATTGGTACTGCAAGTGATAGGAAAGGAAGCTACAATCTGCAGCGGGTCAATGAGCCGATGAGGGGTTGAAAATGCAATGATTTGGAAGGTCTCTCTGGTTAAAATAAAGATGATAGTCGTACTACACGGGATAAGGGGAGAGAGGCTGTGAATCTCTACTTTCATCTTTCTCACTATATCAGCACAAATATTGAGTACTTCCACAATAAGATCGTTTCCCACCGGAATTTGTGTAATTGGAGCTGCTACTGAAAGATGCACCTGCCAATATACTCGAAGACGACTTGCGACTTGTCTTCCTCATCCTTGAGGGCAAGGATGATTTGAAGGCGAGTGGAATCTCATGTACTTGGCTAAGAGAAGGGTGTCCCTGGCTTGTCACTGATAGTCGTTAGTAAATATAGTTAGTAGAGTCAATTAACTTAATTAGTAATTAGTTGTTAGTTAATGTTGGTTGTAATAGATTGTGTAGATGTATCCACATGGGAGTATAGTTAGTGTCGGATGTATGGCTGGGATACCTAGCTATAAAAGCTGAGGAGTCTGTAATAGTAAAGCTTATCCAATTATTAATCAAATACAATCGTTTAACGATTTCAGGTAGTGTTCTTTTTGGACCTGAAAGCTTAATTCATGAGAATCAAGAGGTTACTCTTAGGTCTCGATCCAACATTGTCATTGTTCAATCAGGTACATGACATCTTCATGTAGTTTATGTTAGTTAGCAAAAGCTCAATATATTTTTTCAGATTTGAGACCAATCATTGAAATGATCATATCTGAAATCTCTTTGACTATTAAGCCAGATTATGCATATGATACCATTTTAGAAAGTAGAGACGTTATTTTAAAATACTCAGTTTTAACCTAAAACTAATTCAGATGATAAAATTATTAAAAATGAGTTTAAAGTTTATACAAAATCCTAATCAGACGATCTATTTTATAGTTAATAGGACGTTTGGTTCAAATTATTGGATTACATGATAATCCAATTCCTAGAATTTGATTATTAAAAATCATATTCTAAATTCTTAAGAATTGGATTTTTTAAGAATTAGATTCAAATTTTAGATGGCCTGTTTGGTTGGAGAGAATTAGGTCTATTCCCTTAGAATCTAATTCTTAAGCTCCCAATTATCCGAACCAAACGTCCTATTAGTATAATAGGAAACGAGTTAACGAACCTAGCTAACCATTACGGTGATAGGGTAAATATATATATATATATATATTTTGTTTTTGATAATGCAATAATTGTATACTTCGATCCCATGAATTCCCTCCTGCCATGTTATAAAAACTCGAATGGGTTTTTGTATGATTTAATTAAGAAAGTATATATGTTTTATTATTTTATCAAAAATTTTCGTTAGAGGTTATATCAGTATATGTTTTTAAAAATGCAATAGATATTCACTTTGATCCCTCCTGCCATGTTATAAAAACTTATATGGATTTTCATAGAATTTAAGAAACTACATACGTTTTATTATTCTAAATTAAAGATTTTCTTATCTTACCTACTGAGAAAATAATTTTAAAAAAATAATTATTACAAATATATAATAAATATGGGTAAACAAATATTTCAAAATGTAAATTACACCGATCAAATAGAAAAATATAAACCAAACACTAGTCTTCATAAATCGGAAGCGATCTCGGGGCAAATGATCAGCTTTGAGATGTCAAGAGTTTCTCACAACTCTGACCTTCCGTCCTGGTTTAATAGAATTCTTGCTCGAACTCTGGAGATGATAAAAATGAATCTTAAGGTGACATCCCTTGTAACCCCTCTTTTTTCAATGACATCGTCGTTAATATTTGAGAAACTCAGGTGTTAATTTAAATAAGCCATGGGTTATAAGCCTAAAGGTGTCACTATCTAACTAAATAAAACCCAACAAAACAAATTTGACACAAAAAACCCATTATAAACCAACTGTCCATATTACCCTTGCTTATTATTCAGCCCAACTTCAGAACCTATTCACGCCCATCACGCCCACTACGCACGCCCACCTTCATTTAACGCCATTTTTTCCCTCTTAACTTCTATCATCTACCAAAAACAAAATTCACACCTGAACACCTGAACACCTGAAGCAAAGATCATCAGAGAAAAAACCCTGAACCAACATCATCGCCATCAAAAATCATATCAAAAATCATCACATTAATCTCCCTGAAACAAAAGTCATCACTTAAATCATCATCAACAGTAGAACTTGAGTCGTAATCAACCTAAATTTCTGATTCTAAAACGATTGTTGATCATCAACAGTAGAATTGAGTCTTCTACTTTTAACTCATCATAATCTACTTGAAGTTTCTATTCAATTCTGTCACAGTTTAAACCTAAGAAAAATCACTGAAGATCATTAAACATGGTGAAGAAACAAGACAACAAGATGAAGAAAAAACTAAATACACCAGTTAAGAAACAATAATCTACGAAAGGTAAATTAAAGTTTATAGTTTCATCATATTTTGTGATTGTTTATGGTTGAAAATCAAAATGCATTTGGTAAATAAGGTTTCATCATATTCTGCATGTTTATGATTTTTAGTTTCCTGATTTTGGTTTCGTCGATGTATTTGGTTAATAAGGTTTCATCTCTTTCGAAATTACAGGTTTTATAGTTAGGTTTCAGTTATTAGGTTTCACTGATTTTCATCTGTTTCAACGTTTAGATTTCATCTGTTTTAACCTAAATTATTGTGTTGGAACCGAAATAGGTTTCATCCTATTCTGTGTGTGGTTGTGACAACCAATGTTGGAGGTTTTTTACTTAATTGGTATTATGATGGAACCCAAAAAGGTTTCAT
>JAJJMC010000326.1:23002-35958 GCA_023531435.1 Papaver californicum | reverse complement strand
ATGGAGAAACATGTACCTGCAGTAATTTTAAAATTAGACCACTTCTTTCTCAACAGTTTCTAATTGTTCTTCGATCAGAATTTTTTTCCAAATGGAGAAAACAAATGGTTGATGTTTATCTGCAAAGTACCCAATTTCGAATTCACCTAATTTTTGAATTTCGAATTCAGGGTTACAGGTTAGATGATGATTGAATCAATCATATCAAAACCCTGAACTCTAAATTCGAAATTGAATAGACATTACTGAAATAGATAGAGTGAGAAATCTAATTTCTCTGTAAGAAAGAAAGAGATTTTGATGGTGGTTGAAGGCAACGAACGAAGTTGGTACTGGTGGTGGTTGAAGGAGGTGGAGGGAGGGCGGTGATGGTGATTCTCTTTCAATGTTCGCTGTTTTTTTGTTAAATTGAGTTTCAGATTGAAAAACACGGAGATGAAACACTGATACCAATACGCCCCTAGTTTTGTTACGAATTACTGCAGTTTCAGGCAATAAAGAAACACAATAAAAAAAATATGGAATGGTATTTTGGTCTTATCATGCACCAACCAAACAGCTACGTAAATCCCAGGGTCACAATCAGGAACAAAGCAGGAACATCAACTCCATAACTCCATTCGACTACATTTTCAATTCCTTGCAGTTAATGTTTACATCCTCATTTTTAGCCCTTGTATTCGAGGCATGGATCCAAACACTCCAAAGGCCAGATAGGCCTGTCCAAAATAACATCAAATAAATTGCTAAAACTGAAGGTTATATTATGCGAAGATTAGAAAACAAATTTGTTAAACTTACACTCTTTTCTCACATTTCCTCAGTTCAAAATGAACGAAACAAAATTGGACATTAACACATGGGTTAAGTTACATATTAGACTTAATAATAAATTCACCTCAACAACTTCAAACGGCAGAGGGGGTAGAGCCTGACTAAAAGGAGAAGACTGGTAGTATATGATAGTTAATACAGCAGCAGCAGAAGTCTCACCTGCACTTTCACATTTCAATTCAGGCCTAGGAAGTCACGAGATAGAGACTGAATGCTAGTGTCAGAAACAAATTCCTAGTAGTATGGAAGCTAAAATGCTATGAAAACCATCTTTTGAGTTGTCTGGAACCTTGCTTTTCACCAGCAGTCTTGTTTGTATTATGCTGTGAAAACCTTGACCTATATTGTTCAATGAGCACATCAAGCTTGTCAACCACTTCATCTCCCCCAGACTTGGACCTTTTATTCTTATTTGGAAATTTCCCTTCCCTTTGCTGCACCAAATTGATTTCATCCTGAAACTTCCTCTTTTTCTGGCCTGTCTCTGCATTCTCCTTTGATTTCGATTCAGGTGCATGTGCTTCGTTATTATCCAACTTAAGTGGTTTTTTCTTATTGGGTTTCTCTGTTGACCCTTCGACCTTATTTTTTGTAACAAACTTGGTCTCTCTTTCTCTTGCAGGGGTACCCTTGAACTTTTTGATTGAGGGAGTTTCTCTTTCAGTGGATCTATCGGGTGCGACATTTTCCCCTTCTCGTTTATCATAAGCCATTTTATTTAACGAAAAGTTACCATCTCGAGATTTGCGCTTTCCTAATTTGTTTGTGTCATTGTTACTCTGAGGAGTATCTGCCTTTTGTGATGTAGTGGGTCGTGGAGAAGCTGCTGCGCCGGAACGGGCCTGCCAATATTCTAACTTCTTATGACGTAGTTTCAGTGTCTGGATATTATCAAGGGCAAACTCAACGATTGGACGATGCTCAGGGCCAAAAGTTTCTGCAGATGACGCAGGTGAAATTAAAACAAAAAAATCAACCATTCCCTTTTCTCTTCCTTTCCATTTTTCTGAAAAGTAGCTGTGTGGTAGAAAATGAAGATGCATAGTGTTCATACAGAATGGTGTGCATACCTAAGTATATTATCTGGTTCTAACAGAAAATCAACTAGTTCTAAAATATGCATATTGATGATCATGGCTTAATGATCTTTTTTCACCAACAACCTAGCATGGTGTACGAATATTTGAAGGAGCAGATTTTTGGGTGATGATGATTAAGATGAGTAGAATGTTCTCTGGAAAAGCCATCCCTTGATTCATTTACAAGTGGCTTCTACACTCGAACAAAATTTAGGCAATTATCGTAGACATTAGGTATGTTACGTATCAGGAATACTTACCAGGATTATTATTAAGAACTCTCAGGGCCACAAGGGCATGCTGATGTTCCGTGAACTCAATGAAAGCTACTCCCCGTGAATAGTTCTTGGCCGCCTTTGCATCCTTGGATTCCTTAAGGATTTTTATCTGCATAATCAGCGATACAAGTCAAAAAAAATTGATTTTCAAATATTATAATCCGGCATCTATTGATTAATGTGAAAATTACAAGTAAAGGTTTTGCCAAGTCAGTCCAGTTTCAATGCTCTGATTCTTTGAACATTTTTCAGGGAACCAGAAGCTATTAACTCATGCTCCTGCTCACCAGAATAAGTTGCGTAAAGATATGGACTGCACAACAGTACCAATTACTACATACAAAATGTTTTGCGTAGTGTACCTGTTGAATGACCGGAGTTTGTTTGCTAGCTCTGGAAAGAACTGCATCTATAAAAATCTTTTTAAGCTGCTTCTCAGACATTGTCTTCGGCAAATTGTATACAATGAGTCTAGTTCTTGAAACATGAAAGTTTGGAGATTGAAGCTTAGCTTTCTTTTTCTTCTCCAACCTGAAAAATGGCAAGTTAAATTTCATATAAATCCATCTACTGGAAGCTACAAACCTCAACTAAACTTTAAGATCACAACATATAGTTATGATATTTCTCCGGAAGTCCCTCAACATAAAAGTGAGAGAGAGAGAGAGAGAGAGAAAAATTGCTCTAAAACAGATCTCATCCATGTGACACATATTTGCAACTTATTAAATCACATAGTACACCTGCGCTCTTAACTAGTGCATATACAAATTACTTACGCTTGACGTTTCGACATATCATGCGGTGAAACACCTTCAGCAGCAGGTGTACCTTCGAGAATAACGCCTTCCTATTGACAATCATGGAAAGGGACATGAGTTAGAATTAATAACTCCTTATCGAAATATACTCACAATCTCTGACAAACCAAAAGTCGATACCTTCGCGAGGTAAAGGTTGCGTTGATCAACATCCTCAGTCTTTGCCTTTTCAAGTTCCTTATCCTGAGCCGACTTCTTGTCCAAGGCCTTAAACACAGTTAGTTGTCTGCCTTTCAGAAAAATCCCTGAGTCACCTGTAGTCTGTGCTGCTGCAACCGCAGCACCAGCCTCGGACGGTGTACTGAACTTGAGAAAACCAGTTCCTCTTGGTCGCCTGCCCATACAGTACAAGAAAAATCATAAACATTCTGAAAGGATAAACTGTATTTAAGGTTGTGATAATATAAGTGTTATTCATACCTGGTGACTTTGTGAAGAACAGGGAAAAATGACTGTACTTCCCCGAATGCAGAGAACCGTTGCATCACCTCTTCATTTTCTGTATCAAATGGGAGATTGTTTATGAAAACAGTTCTCTGTAAATTGCTCTCTTCTTCCATCTTTTCTTGCTCTGTCAGTTCAGTCTTGCCAGACCATTTAGGTTTCACCTCTTCTGCAGCCTTTTCAATCGTAGTAGTTACCTCATTAATTGGAGATAATGTTGAATCTTCACCAATAGAATCTGAGTCACCTTTTCCAGAGGATGTGATCAAATTCTTTAAAACTTTCCTTGCAATGTCAGCTTCCTCCTCAAAATCAACAACTTCAGCAGGAACATCATTCTCAGTAGCAGCAGAATCTTTTGTAGTTATATCCCCTGCTTGAGGTTGGTGGGATTTTCTATCACTATCACGGACGACATTTTCAATGTCATCACTACTGGTTTCGTCCTCCTCTTCACTGTCTTGTAGTCCTGGTAAATCAAAAAATTTAATCAAATGTGATTGAAGAAATATTAAATGAAAGTTGTATAGCAAGCAATCTCCATTACAGATGGAATGATCCACCAAAAATAAGCAGTAATAAGAAAATGCCAACCCGAACAACACCACAATTCGGAGATGGTCCTATAGAAATTATACCATCTTTATATGAATCAACTGCATTAGCGCCAGTGGTGTATATTTTCTTCGGAATAGCCCAATCAACAGCGATGGGCCTGTTACCAAATTTTTGCCCATTTACCGTACGAATAACCTGACAAGCAACACATGACATCTTGTGAGTATGAGTGCGATTAACAAGATACTGTTACAAACATGAGTCAAGAATTATACATTTTCAGCATCCTGCTTGCATGTGAAGGTAACAAATGCAAATCCCTTGGACAATCTGTACAATAGAACAAAAAATAATATAACTTCCCAAGTTGATGATAAACAAACTTAACAAACATTATATCAGCTTTTGAATATACCCTGTGTCAGGTGCCTGAGGAATCAATATGTTCCACACAAACCCTGCTGATGAGAAAAGTTCTTTAATCTCACTGATTTTTGCCTACAGAAAAATAGTTCAAGGAATAATTAAGTTAAGAAGCTCCTTCAGCCAAGAAACAGGTAAGGAAAGTAAGATTTAGTTGTAGAGATAACCTTAAAAGGCATATTTCTAACTATAAGCTTCCATTTAGCAGTCTTGGAACCCTGCAGAAAAATTACCACAGAAGCAAGTTAAGTTGTTTAAACTTGACCCATATGGGCTTAAATATATCTGAAAGAAACAAATTTGTAAAAAATGTCAACAAGCAACTAAACTACTACTTGTATGCTCATCAAGTTATTAAAGAAAGCAAGCACTGAGAATTTGCTTTCTCATAAATTCACCAGAACACTAGGTCAGAGGAAAATGCTCAGGACTTTCCCTCTGGAGCTACAAGTTCCAGCTTGTTGTCATAAGCCCGGAAAAAAAAATCAGAACCACAGGAAGCTATATAGAGATCTGATCAATCATATCTAGCACCTAGCAGTAAACACATAATCAAGTCTGGAATATCCCTTAGAAACCGTAACATCGGCAAGGCTGCTAAAATGTGACAATTGCAACAAAACATAGATGATCTCAAGTATGGAGGAGAAATCAAGTACTCAGATGTTCAGAAGGACCTAAGTAAGGCACATTCAGAAACAGGATATATTAATAATAATGTTATTGACATTCCAGAGTTGGTACATCATCCTGGATAATTTTATACCTCTCCACCCAACTGACGTGCCCAAACAGATGCACCCTTTATCTCTTGTTGATGCAACTTAGTAACCGCAACACGAGCTGATCTAACGCCCATGTAAAGTACAGCTGCAGCATCCATCTTGCATCCATCTCGAGCGAGCGCTGAGTCATAAAACATGCATATGGCTTTAATATATATATATCAAGTATAACTCAATCATATTCCATTAGTAGGATGGTTCACATAGTAGCACACAATGATGTAAAACTCTTGCTGGGCCCATTTCTTACTAAGTTTTGAGCATGTTTAAAGTCAAACAAATTTATACAGAGTGTAGTACTATATTTGCTGAACCCATTAGTAGGATGGTTTACATAGTGGCACACAATGATGTGAAATTCTTGCTGAGACCATTTTCTTACTAAGTTTTGAGTATGTTTAAAGTCAACCAAATTTATACAGAGTGTAGTGTATTGTAGTGAGCCTAACTGCATATAGCTTACTAGACTTGGTGATTTACCCATGCGACAATGGATTTAGATTAGAAATATACAACAGAATGAGTAAGTTATGGGATAAAGCATACTAACCATGTTGTTCAAGCTCTTGTTTTGGGAGAGGATATGTAACAGAACACACAGCACCAACCTCTTTTGCACGGCGAATTACTTCTTCGGCAATATCAGCACTAGTGAGTCCACCAAATATAACCGTTCTAGCAACCCTTCAAAACAACAAGAAAAGCAGGAGGCCTAGCATAATGAGTACTTAATCTTCGATTGAACATCCATAGACCAAAAAAACAGATCTTCGCATTAGTTCCTCAGGACCAATGGTTCGACATCATGTCTAGCTCAGTTTCTAAAAGACTAGAATGACATGGTTAGAAACTTAAAGTTAAGTGTTCATAGAAACTCAAAAGGATCTACCATTTAAAAAACTGGAAGGTACAAATAAAACAAAAATAAATTTGACTATTCTGTGCACAGACAGAGTAGCTACAAAGTACATAACTGTCCCAAACTCTCCAAAGTCCAAGCAAAATATTTCACGATTCGAGCTTCTTTTTATACAGTGACTCTTACAAATGTTATTGGAGATAAAAGAAAGAACTGGGATATGCTTACTAAAATATGAATTTAAAAAATATATATAGCAAGAACTAATCAGGAAATGGTTCTAACTGAACTTGGCTTATATAAACCTTGCTACCGACAGGAATAACTCATGAAAGATGGGATGGACCTATGAGATTCAAAGAAATAAGATTTATTACCTCTGCTTTTCTGATGATTCCCCTTTGTCAGCAACAATATTGGGAGGTACAAGAGCTTTACCGGTTCCCTTAACCTCCCCTGAAGCCTTTATTTTATCAGAAAGAGAAATGGATGAAACAACAGCTTTCCCAGTATCCTTCACCTCTCTTGATGACTTCCCTTTCTTAGAAAGAGAATTGGGAGGTACAAGAGCTTTACTGGTTCCCTGCACCTCCATTGAAGGCTTCTCTTTCTCAGCGAGAGAATCGGATGGAACAAGAGCTTTACCAGTTTTCTTCACCTTCCCTGAAGATTTCTCTTTCTCAGCAGGAGAATCGGATGGAACAAGAGCTTTACCGGTTTTCTTCACCTTCCCAGAAGATTTCTCTTTCTCAGCGAGAGAATCGGATGGAACAAGAGCTTTACCGGTTTTCTTCACCTTCCCTGAAGACTTCTCGTTATCAGCAGGAGAACTGGGAGTCACAAGAGCTTTACAGGTTCCCTTCAACTCCTCTGAAGAATTATAAAAACATCAGTACGGCCAGCAAAATATAATCAAGATAATAATGCAAACAAAAGGTAAAGGGCATGAATATCTCTGCATATAAACCTATTTCATGTTCATCTGAAATCTTCTCATCTTTGAGATCGCCAGTGGAAATAACTTCCTTGTCCGCTTTTTTCATAGAGTCATCTGCATTAATTACAAGTCAAACACAAACGCTAAGATTGGGAGAAGAAGAAGTCTAACATTTTGATTGTCAATGTACATGTAAGTCAATTAATAAATACAAGAAGTTGAAAACCTTGATTTGTCTTTGAACGTCGTTGCTCGAGGGACGCACGATGCATGGCATGTTTAACTACAATTCTCCTACCACCAACTGATGCACCATTTTTCAGCTCAATTGCACGGTTGGCATCTTCTGTAACAGCACTGCAAAGGGATCACAAATAACGCATTAGCAATATAGTAGGCAATCTAGAAAATGGAACATAAATTCTAAACAAGAAGTTTCTAAAAGATACAGCTTCATTAAAAAAAATCAACCCTGACCACTATGAAATCAAATGCAGTGACCAAATACGAATTAAGAGTAAGGAACAAAAGCTTACAATGTGACAAATGCAAACCCACTATGAACATTTGATCCTGAAAAACGTAATAACTAATCCATATTAATAAAAACTCACATAAAAGATTTCAAAAAACATTCATTTGCTATTCAAAGAACATTCATTTGGCAATACTGGAGGTGTTTTCTCTTACCCTTTTGAGTAACCATGAAACAACGCCTAATGGGACCAACATCACCAAATGTTTCTTCAAGCTACAAAACATCACAATTACATTTATAATTAGGGCAATATTTATGAACAATCGTAACCAATTAATCAATTAAATACATATATAATGAAGAGAAATGCAGTTTTGTCAATCTACCTGGGCGTTGGTAAAAGTGTAAGGTAGGCTACTAACGAAGACTGTTGAAGGTGAGTGTTCACCATCTTTTTTACGTTTTCCACCATCAGCACCACCTTCTTCCAACCTTTTCCTCTTCCCCATCTCTTTCAACTGATTGTAGCAACGACGGCAAAAACAAAATATTAAACCCTAAACCTTAAAACCCTAATGGGTTACCCATTAAAGTAACAATTGAGGGCTGCACAAACCCGACCGTGACCCGTCATTTTCACCTAAACTTGCCCGTTTCAACAAGCACACGTACTTGACCCGACCACCAAATGTTTAGGTTCGGTTGACAGTTTCATATACCGCAATTAGTGGGTCAGGTGGTAGGTGAATGTTAAAAAGAGAGATTTGGTCGAAAGCCCAAACAGGAACTTAATCTAGGGCAATGATACTAACCCATATTTATCATATTAACCTCGTAGTCATAGATAAAAATGCAAGTCGATAAAAAAAACAAAATAATACTCTTTATTGGAACACAAAAGACCTAAAATTTAATCTCAGATAACAGTATATAAATAACTATTTTATAAAATACCCAAAATTCCGATAATTTTTTTCTTAAAAAGAAAAGCAAACTGATTATTAAAATGTAAAAAATACAAATATCAAATGGCATAAATTTAAGGAACTGCAAAACTCAATGTCAAAATCAAATGTAAAATGTACTGAAATTAATTCTCATTGGTACTGGCGGATCACATTGCATGTAGCCTTGTTGTGATGAGCTTTCAAACCATAATTTGAACATGTGACGGGATTTTTGCTCTTTTCTCATGCACTTTTGGTGCGACTCTTCTTTCATCTTCCTGGTGTAGCCCTTTGGATGGGTGGAAGAATAGTATCATCATCGATATACTCATCAGGCCCGTGGTAAACAAACAAAATATGAATAATAAAAATTATAAACTATAAAAAATTAACATTACATATATGCTGGTACTGTTGAACAGGACAGCAAAAATACGCACCTGTCAAAATTAGGAACATGTCTAATAGATATTGAATATAGTTGGCGAAAACAACTAACTTTGAAGTATTTCTCAATATAATCAATGAATTTTTTGCCATTTGCAGCAATAGCCGCAGTAGCATGCGAGCATGGGAAACCATACACACGCCATCTTTGGCAAGTGCAACTCTTCTTCTCTAGATCAACCATATGAGACCTGCGCACAAACACGCAATTACAAAAGGAAGAAAAAATAATACACATTAGATATTGTCTCAATTACAAAAAAATATGTAGAAAACTAGTTTAGTGGATACACAAACAAACGTAAGACACCACACACCATAGTTAATTTACGGTCAATGATAACCTAGGAAAAATAAACTCAGATGTTGAACCAATTGAGATATTAGCTACAAACAAAAAATGTACTAAACTAATACAGATGTAAAAAAAAATAAAAAAATAGGGTCAATGCTAACCTTGGAGAATGTACTTCAAACACGTGAAAAGATGACTGGCTAACATTCCAAGTACGACCAGTTTGAATGTGTTCTTTAAGCAGAGCATGATAAATGTGAGTTAGGAGTTATAAGTCCATCAAAACACTCTCTTCGCGATGTTCTGACATCAACTCCATAACACGTCGTCTAGTGGATATCAAACAGTACAACAAAATATATGCTAAACTAGTTTAGCAACATTACATATATGTTTGTATTGTTACAAAAGTCGGTATTTTAAACAAAAAAAAAATAAAGCATAAGAACCTTAAGTTTCATCAAGAGCACATGCATGTAATTTCTTCTCTAGGTGAATCCAGTTATTAAAGGACTCAACAATGCTTGATTATGTCTGACCATACCTACATCCTGGGAAGTATGCACTGGACCACTTTTTCCTATGAATATTACGGCAGTATTCTGCAACCCAAGGCCTTCCCGTAAAAACCATTTCTTGAAGAGCTTATTCATGTCTTGCTGGAGAAAGCGCATATGTAGTTTTTTGGAAACAATCAATAACTTCTTTATATTTTTCATCAGATTTATTGATGGGTAAATTCTTCTTCAAGTGGAATAAACAATAGCTATGATGAGCATCTGAAAAAAAATCAGAAATAGATTTCAATAGCCCTTCACCTCGGTCAGTCAAAAAAGTTATGCTACAATTATCCACAACTTTTATGAGATTGACCATAAACCAATTCCAATTATCATTGCCTTCCCCGGGAACTAATGCATATGCAAAAGGATAAAACCTTGAAAAAATAAAAGTGAAAAATATGATTTTATACTACAAGGAATATACAATACATATTGACATGTAATGGTACAAGATTTGGAAAGAAAAAACACATAGAACTAGAAGAAACTCAAAGAGTTCCAGAAACAAAATAAGAAAATAAAACTTTGCATAAAGGATAACAAAAAAACTGAACACATAAAGATAAATCTTGGAACATACAAAGTAGTACAACAAAATATGTACCATAAAAACAGTTAACTTGATTGTCGTTAAGACAGGTCGTATCCATTAGACCCCTTTAAACCTCCCAGTAAGAAATATGACATAACAAGAGATCATCAGTCGACAAAGTTTATAACCCTCGATACAAGCTCCATAGAAAATGAAAAATCTTGTGAATCTCTTTGTTGTGTCGTTGTAGTCAAAATCAAGATTTGGCCCAGGATTAGTTTCCTTAACCGCATTCACAAACCATACAACATCAGTATACGACTTTACGTCATCACCAAAAATCATTTGATATGATAAGTCTAAACCATGGTATGCAGGGACGGATCCAGGATTCTTCCTTGGGTAGGACTGGATTGTTACTAATTTATAAGGCGGCCAAAGGCCACGATAAATTTGAACGAATCGCGTAATTAGTAGCTAATTACGGTTCATAAATAAAATAATAACTAAGTTACCTTTTTTTTTTTTTAGGATCATGTAGTTCTGGATTACTTAGTGTATCAACATTGTCACTTTTGTCAAAATCATTTTTTTCCACAAATATGGATTTAATATAAAGTTTACTTCAAGGACGAATGGTGGCGGCGGCGGCGTGGGAAACTAATTGATTACATATGTATATCGATTTTAATAAGTTATCATGACTTTGTATAGGATAAATAAGTCTTCATATTATCTTTAGGCTATTATTGTTGGGCTAATATTAATTTAGTATTTGGTTAACAACAAAATTTAGACTAATTAGTAAACTAAAAAAAATATATAACCAAATTAAGGGACGGGATAGAGCCTCATCTAGCCCCTCACCAGGCCCGTCCCTGATGGTATGCATGGTGATTGATAGTTATCCCTCACCCAACTTTAAGATAATCAATTATCTTTTGCGGATTTATAAGAGGGTTGTGCTTGACACACTCATGAACTAAATGATTTATAAGCTTTCGAGAAACAGTGGGACTTCTCAAATTATAACCAGCACCACAAGTGTGCCTCCCATTTTATCTTAAAAACATCAATTGCAATAGCATGAAGCATCCATGAACACCCGTCCTTGTTGCATGTCACCGTGTATCTCTCTATAGATCATTCTTCTTTTTATTCACCTTATATCCAGTCCTAAAAAAATAATTTTGGCATGCCAAACGAACGACTTCAACACCACCATATAAGAGATGATTTGTATCTTCAAAAATATCCTCATAGCCATTCGAAAAGAAAATATTTGCAACCTCTTTACCATCTTTGTCGTAAAATTTTCTAGCACTCACAAGCAAGTCAGAATTGTTATCAACATCAACACATTTTGAAGAACTAGATGCACCAGATAAAACAACATCCACATGCAATTCAAATAAGTTGAATTCTTCGTAAAATTGAATGCATCAAGTCTTTGAAGTGATACATCAACAAGAACAGGAACTCTGACTTCATTATCAACATAATTAACAACAATAGTTGATGGAGTCAACAGTCTCCACGTATCACATATGGTAAACTTCAAATCCTCCAAACTCAGAGAAAATATAACCAAATATACAATGTGGTGTTGCATGTAGTATACGTGAGAGTAGCAAAAAAAAAAAACGGATTAGGACCAACAATAGAAATGTCGAACCTGTAAATATGATCCAAAATATAATAATCTTCACAACATCAAAAAAAAACAGTGTAGCCAAATATGTAATGATGCAGTTGTTAACAAAAAATGAATATAAAAAAACCACTCCGGATAACTAAACCAATATAATAACACCACATCATATGAAACACAAATTAAAACAAACAAATAACTCCACACCACCTGAAAAAGCATATTATCAACAACACAACAAAATATGTACTACTATAGTACATACCACACATCGTATAGTTACACAAAACAAAAGCATATTATCAACATTACAATAAAATATGTACTAGTTTAATGGTATTGCACATCTTATAGATACATAAACACAACATATTATATACAGTTGTTTTAATGGAAAAACATATAAAAGGGTGAAATGTTAAATTGTAAAGAATACGAGAGATCAAAATCGTACAAGGCTAGCCTAACCTAGCAAATCTCCATTCATGTCTTTCTTCAGTCACATAGAAGGAACAAGGGTTGATTTGGGGAGGGAAGCAGAAAAGGATTAGATCAGAGCTTGGTGAGTTATAGTCGAAGAACTCGAATATATATGGTAAAGTTCAAGTAGAGAAGATGAAGTGGTTTAGGATATCCTGATGAGCTTTCATAAACTTATTATCTCTCACACGTGTGTTGTGTTTCTTTGAAAAATAGAAAAACTCTCATATTTATAGTGTTGGAACTCTTTATCTCGTAGGAAATGGAAAAGATTGAGAGATAATGATGTATAGAACGTGGTTGAGAATATGCCCATAATTGCAGGCATAACTCTTGAAAACGTAACTCCCATTGTGACCGGGAGAATTCTCGTAACTGCAATGCTCATTATTATCTCCTATGGTAACGTTTCATTTAATTCTTTCTTCTCGTGGGTGTTTGGTTACACCTCAAAGGCTATAGACCGCCAAACCAATACCCCAATGAGTATCCCCCTGTGACATGCTTGATGTCTCGTACATATTTGATGGAGGAAAGGATCCCTT
>JAJJMC010000326.1:0-22602 GCA_023531435.1 Papaver californicum | reverse complement strand
GTGTTTAGTTACACCTCAAAAGCTATAAACCGCCAGACCAATACCCCAATGAGTATCCCCCTGTGACATGCTTGATGTCTCGTACATATTTGATGGTTGAGTCATATGAATGACTCTTTCGAATAATAGTAAACCACTAGTATAAGTTTATTAGAGTTTAGTAAGTCTAATCTTAGTGCTCAAGCTTGAAAGCGACAAGACTTGGAAGTGGCACAAACTCGGAAGTGGAAAACCTGGATGTATGTAGGCTTAGGAATGACACAAGTTTGGAAGAGTCTAGAGTCAAAATTATGCAAAAGTTCTCAAGGATTGAGCATGGAATTGGCAACATATTCTCAAGGACTAAGCAAGGTTGGTATATGCTCGAAGGGGAAAACATTAGCATCATGTCCCTGAGATTCGAGTAAGGCATGGTCCTTGGGGACTAAGTCTTGATGATCGAACAAAGCATGGTTCTCGAGGACCAAGGATTGGTGTGATCGAACAAATCCTGGTGACACAAGGCTTGGCGTATTCAAATAAGGCATGATCGAACAGAGCATGGTCCTCGAAGGCTAATGCTTGGCGTAATAAATCAAGCCTTGATTGAACAAAGCATGGTCCTCGAAGACGTATGACCAACAAAGCTTGATCGATCAGAGCATGATCCTCGAGGACACGTGTTTGGCGTGATCAAGCAAAGTGTGACACGAACAAGGAATGATCAAGCAAGGAATGACCGAACAAGGTGTGACACGAACAAGGCATGAACGAAGTCCTTGAGGACCAATGTTTAGCGTGATCAACAAGACTTGGTGATGCAAGGCATGTTCGACCAAGGTTGGGTATGCTCGAACAAGCATGGTCCTTGGGGCCATGGCCTCTGATTTGAGGAAGGCACAGTCTCTTAGGACCATGACTTCCTTACTTTGAGCACTGGGTAAGGTGCATCCCAAAGATATATGTGCTCTATGTTTCTGACGGGGGACATGAATAAATTTGCAAATCTAATATTTCTGATATGGGATAAATAAATTTATAATTTTCGCCTTTGTCAAAATTCCACCAACTACAATAGTACATATCAATATGTACTGTAGGATCATACAAAATCTCCAAAAAGAACAAAAAACATGATTAAGAAAAAATAAAGTAAACCAAATCCGACCAATGATCAAACGAAATGTAAAAATAAAAAAATATGATGATCCAATCGAACCAAAATAACGCAATTACAAAAAAAAGATTCAAAAACACTAAAAGACAAACAAAAAAAAAACAATCAATGTACTACATCACAAAAATGGTAATAAGGGAAAGTTATTAATCGAGAAAGCAAATAATGAAAAAAAAAACAAATCATGAAATCGAGATGATCATCATGATTCAGTTGAAAACAGAGACAATAAAAACATAAAAACAAAACAAAACAGAGAGAGGTGATTATATAACATACATGCAACCAACAACGATCTTCAAACATAAAACCTAATTTTTAGAGCACTAGCAGAAGCAGGGAAAAAAATCAAAAATATGAAATTTCTATCAAAAGTTAGCTATTTTTAAAACGGAAATTTGTTTTTTTTTTTTTTTGGTTATATACTGGTAAAGAAGGATGGGAGGTTTTGATATTTAAAAGAATACTTAAAATACCCGCACATATAATGGACCCGTGGTTCATGTTTTTGGTCCAAAAACATTAAAAAAGACCGTCGGTTAAATAAGAATCCAATAGGCGGACCATCAGTTAAACAGACTCCATATTTAGGATTAAACAATAATTCCTAGTATCAAAAATAGCTAACTCGACCAGTAACTTGTTTAATTATTTTAGTGAAGTATGTTTTTACTCAACCTTTTTTCTTTAACTGTTTGAGTTATTTCTCTTCTGAAAAGTTATAAGAAATGAAAAAATAGTCGTATTGCTCAATTCTATTAAAGAAGAATAGCATTAGATATACACAAGCAAAATAAAACTTGTTTGGTGTAATTTGGTTTTAAATTCAAATGATAAGATCGCTAAAAATTAATATTATATATTCCCTATCAATATTAGATTTTTTTTTATGACTTTCTTAAATTTAGTTGGAAATTCGGTGATCAATTCTTCAGACTCTTCATTCTCAAAAACGTTACTTGATTCATGAAATGATGTTTATGCAACATACTCAGCATAGTCTGTTAGGCTTTCGTAAACTTAATATTCGGGTATATCATCAAGGATTGAATGATATGCTCTGCTACCCTTGTAAAAGTCTTTGCTGGGACACTCTCTAGCCATATGTCCAAACCACAACATTTGAAGTATTGAATCTCATTATCAACTTTGGTGACAATTTCTTTCCTCCTAGAAGGATATGATTGTCTCGAATGAGATTTGTTAGGGACTTGTTTGTTTCTTCTTTTCCTTAGAAAGTCTATAACTCGTTGTTTAATAAGTGTCATTATTGAATCAAGTTCATCTTCAACAAATAACTCATAATTTTCATAACTTTCTTCAGTCCATGTCATACTAGTTTTTTCAAGAGACGAACTAGTATTGTCTGCGACTTCAAATTGTACGTTCTTGTCCTTCACTTGGTTTGAATGGAACTCATGATAAAAGATATTTAATTTACCTACAAGAAAACTTTTAGATAGTTTTGAAAGATCATTTGCTTCCATGATTGCGTGCTTCTTAGCCTCGTATCTTGATGGTAACGACCTGAGAATTTTACACTTTATATCCTTTTCTGAAATAGTTTTCCCAAGAGAAAAAACAGCATTTACTATGTTAGGGAGTTTAAGGTGAAATTCTTCAAATGTGTCATCGTTGCCCATACAAAGGTTTTCCCAATTAGAAATGAGGGTTTGAAGGCTAGCTTTATTTTCGCATGTGCTACCTTCAAATATGGTCCCAAGAGTATGCCAAGCCTTTTTTGGATGTATCATAAGTGGATAGATGATGTTGAAGATATCAACTTACTGCATGTATTATAGATAATATTCAAACCATCTGAGTTCTACTTAGAGATACATCTTTCATCTTCATTGTACGATTCCAGCTTGTTATACTCAGTATCTGAATTTTTAACCTTCGGACGTATATAACCATTGACAACTAATACCCAAGTATTAAAGTCACGAGATTGAAGAAAATATGTCATAGCAAACTTCTGATAGACACATTTTTGTGTCTGAATTGTCCGCAATTATCTATTTTTTTTAGTGTTCAATTTGGTACTTATTGTGTTATTTTATGTGTTTGTAGGTATTTTTGGGAAATAAACATTTGTGGAAAAATTGGCTCAACAAGTTGATAAAGGCAACCAGAGGAAATTACTAAAGGAACCAAAGGAAAGTTGTTAAAGGAACCCCATTTTTGGATTAGGGGCACCCCCTTCTTATTTCAAAAATCCAAAGTTGGGGGGAAAAGAAACTTACGCATGAAAGTTTTCTGAATTGGTTTAGGAAACGAGATTCATGGATTAAAAGGTTGTTTCTGGCATAAGAACTTGAAGAAACAATATAAACGTGTTTAAACACGTCAACATGAGCTATTTCAGGCCGAAAAACAAGTTCAAAATCCCATCTGCAACTGGAAAAGGGAATTCAAGAATCTAAGTTTGTTTTGGATTGTGTTTTGGGTCCTTATCGATTTAGGAGGAGTTGTTAGGGTTTACTAAGCCTATAAATAACAAAGAGGAGGAAGAAAAATCAGGAGGGGAGGCTCGGGAAGAAAACAAGAGAAAAAAAGAAAGTTTTGCTGCTGAACGGGAAGAACATGGATACAACAACAGTTTCTTCAACCCAACAACAACGTTTATCTTCAACTTTGCAACGTTTATCTTCAGTTGCAACAGTTTCTTTAACCCATCTGCAACGGATATCTTAGCATCTGCAACGTTTATCTGCATCTGAAAACACTTCTCTTCTGTAACAGTAGTGGTCTGCAACGCAGTTACACCGTTGTGAACCATCTGTTTTTTTTTTTACACACTTTTGAGCCATGAATAATTGTTTTGAGAGTGTGTACATCATGAGGAGCTAAACTCAACCACTGGGACAATGGAGGAAGCCATATTTCATGAATGAATGATAACTATTTTTGATTCTTAATGACTTTTGCATTGATTTTTAATTAATTTATGATTTTTCTTAATTATGTGTGATTTTGTTTGATGGTGTATGCTGGGACTTAAGAGCTTTTGATGCGCCATGCTTGTGATTTATAGTTAATATTTTAGAAATCTACTTTCGCAAAGAAACAAAGTCAATAAAAGAGCTATAATTGTTAAAGAATCATTGTAGAAATCAATCAGAAGTGATTTTGGTGAAATCCTGAGTTCCAGTTCTTCCACATATTATAAAAATCTTATTATTTTCTAGTTTAAATCAAAATTAGGTCTATAATGAATCTTCACAAGTCTCAGCGAACGAACACATTTTTACCTTTTTTTCTGAAACGATCAACTTCCACCATAAATAGTTAGTGCCATAAAATCTTGGTGGTGCGTTAACTGAACTCAATTCAGATGAACCCAAAATCATGTCTTATAGGTTGGATTGCACCAAACACAAATTATTGGATATATTCGTGTTTACCTGCTCTGATACCAATTGAAAAGACGAGGATACAGAATACACCATCAATTCTCTTGCTTCTAATGAGACAAACCTTGTATAACCTTATAGATGTTATAAAGAGTAAAGATTAACTAGGAAAGGATACCTTGGACTTAATCTCTGTTCCAACCAAGGAATAAATTAAAGGATCAATATGAGATATTGATTAACGTACAAGTGAATTTAATTTAATTATAAATCTAAACAATATAATTGATGTGTGTCCTATGTGCACAAATTAATTCACTTATATTCTACTTTACTAAGGAATAATATAGTAGTAAATAAGATTCGTTCCCACGAAGAGCGAGGAGTTCTAGTTGTCAAAAGTGTCACAAATGGGGTTTTGTTTAGGTTTTAAGCAAAGTGAATAAGAAAGCAATTGAAAGATTGAGTTGTAAGCAATTAAGAGAGATATGATCGAGGAATCCTTCTTCGTTTCTAAACATTCATCAAGTTAGTATACTCATATATTGATTGTTAATCACAGGTTATCACCAACTGTATAATAACAACTAGATCAGTGTTTCCCCGAAATTCCTTATTTCACTGGATACGGAAGTTCTCGACTACCAGATTATATACGTTTAAACCACATAAAAGTAAATCACTCTAAGTGTAATTTGGTCGAATGCTTTATATTTTGTGAATTTATAGGTTAATCCTAGCAGCTAGACTATTATATCAAGGTCTATTTACTAGTGTTGTTCATACACACAATTGCTCCACAAAATCTCTTTGCAAGGTCTCGTGTTCTTTACTTGAATAACAGTCAGTAGACAATTACTTATCTCATAATTCAATACTAGCATTATATTAAATTAACAAATCAATTCAGTGGGCCACCTAAACAATCTATCAATCAATCATAAGCATTCTTTATAGTATAAATAGACAATAATCATATGAAGAACTCAAAATAGATTTATATAATAACTCAAATCATGTCTAGAACTTAGAATCCATCCTCAATCAATTAGGTTTTTAGCTAATCATGGATGTAGAAGCACCCATGTTATACATAAGAGTATAAAATTCGTTACAATGATGGAACCGCCCTGAAACCAGAGCTTTTGGTCCTTGTGTTGTTGAACTTAGTGTTTTACTCATAGCTTCCTCATATTGGGATTTGGCCCTTCTTCACTTGTAGAACTCAAATTCCTCGTTTATTTCATGTCGTAATAAACTCCTTTCTTTTTTCTGGCTTTGGACACTTGAATACTTAAAGTAATTCACTTATTAGATCTTTTTTAGCCACTTTCGCTCTTATTGGGATGATTCACCTAATATAAACAAATAAAACAAAACAAGATTAATAGCAAGTAATATGCAAGAACTATAGCAAATATTAGTATGGATTCTATACAAAAATCATGTAAATTATGCAATTATCATTAATGTGAAAGTAAAGTAAATAGAAAAAACACACAAGATTTTGTTATAAAAACCTCGGGACCTGGTCCAGTTTTGAATACTATCATAATTAAGCCGCTACACAAATGCATACCCGCAACCTAGTGTAGTTGAGACCGAATAAACTATCCCTAGTTACTCAGTTTTCTCAGTATCCTTGCGCCTACAATCAATCTGGCATACACACGTGAATCCCTTAACAAAGTCCATCGTCAAGAGTTGTTTCACCACTGTGAATATTGAAACCCAATTCATTTAGAACGTCCTACAAACAACAAGAAAATAAAACAGTTTGCTAACCACTCACAAATACCAAAGATATTATATGATTAAGTTCATAGTCAAGGATCTTCGGTCTAGATTTAGGATACCAAGATAAACAAGATAATCATATCTGAAACTCTTTGATAAGATCAATCAAGATTTACTATTACAAAAGTAACCCACTTTATTACAATACTTACGCTTATGATAAATCAAAAACAAATAGTCGGTCCACAATAATTACGTTTATCAAAAATAAACTACTTGTTTGTCTCAGAAAATCAAGTCAAGCAGATAATGACGTCAGTATCAGAAACACAAAAGAACTTCATCAAGTCTTGAATCTTCTTAATCTTCAAAGGTAACAACCTACACTTGATTTCACTAATGATTTGTCACAAAGAACGAAGTCTGTTAACGTTGGAAAATCAATAGTTCTATCAACAAATTCTAAATCACTAGAATCTGTTATAGTCCAATCTTCAAAAGTTCTTGAGTTACCTTATATCAGAAGAGAAGGACCATAGAATAAACAAGAATGTTTATTGAAGAAAACTATGCATTAGTTCAACAACAAATAATAGTCACTGAAAACTAAATAACAATTGTAGTTTCCCATCAACGGTACTACCAGAGCTTATTGATCCCAAAGAAGTCTTTAATCCAGTTAATCATGTTTTTGTCCAAATTGAATCAGACTTTTCGCTGTTGAATTAACCTATCACACAACTCCGGTGTGTTCTGGGATGAGTTTGTACGAATACAAGACTCGTGATAGACATATTTTTTGTGTCTGATTTGTTCCCAGTTTGTATACTGCTAGAACTCAATTCTGTACATATGTTGTGTATTTATTGTGTTTATAGGTATTTTTGAAGAATAAACTTTTACGGAAAAATCGACATAAAAAGTGTTAAAGGCACCCTTCTTTGAATTCAAAAACATTTTTTTGGCGGGAAACTTTATTACTCTCGATGTGAAGAATTTGACAAGAAATTTTGGAAGATTTGGAGGTGATATAAAACAAGAATATTCTTGCCTTGATGATACCAATTTATACACGCTTTAAAGACTCCAAAAGATCAAATTTTTTTATAAATCTCGTGAAAAAAAGAAGAAGAAGATATTCTCGGTTTTAAAATAAAATGAGCAAGAAATATATTGTTTCCTAATCCAACACGACTATGTTCAATACATATACAATATCTTTTGTTATCCAACAAAGAAGAAATAATGCAAAGATCGAGAGCAATCACGTCAGAAAGAAAATCAAATCAAGACCGAGGGAAAGAAAAAGATTTTTTTAAAAAAAACAAGATTTGTGGGAAGATTTGAGAAGATTTTGGAGCTATAGTATAAATAAGGGTCGAGCAAAACAAGTTGGGGAGGCTGGCTGCGAGCCATGTTGAAATAAAAATAATTCAGTTTGATTCTACACATTCAAGAATAAGGAAGAAGAAGAAGGATAAACCACGGTTAGGAACTGTCGTTAAAAACCGTGGTCTCATCCATTATGTTTAAAGGCTTCAACAATGATTGTTGCTACAATGACAGCGACGGTCATAGCTTTAAAGCTCCCAAAAGGTGTCGTTAATCCATTAATTTATTCAATATTGTTTTAATCTTTCAGCGATGCCTCTGGTCAGTTCTTCTTTGTAACTTTCATAAAAATTATGAATAAAATGGGTTCTTTCTTCCATTCTTTTTGCAATGAGTAGCTAGATTTCTTCTCTAGGATTAGAGATGTAGTCCTATTGTGTTTGCTAGCATGTTATAATTATTTTCTCTAATAATTCACATGGTCCTATTTTCTTAATTATAATGATAATAATTTCTTCATGTGTCCTTTAATGCTTAAATAATTTTTTTATTTATTCTTTTCAGAGATAAGCTTATTACAGTGGAGAAAATTATTAATCCTTTGAGAAAAATAATTGAGTTAAAATGATTTATTTTCCAAGACGTAATTATTGTGTCTGAAATTGTCTTGTGCAATATTTTGAGAAAATTATAGAAAATAGTTACAGACATCTAGTTTGCATAGTAGTGATGAAATCTCGAGTCCTAGGCTTTCTTTCATTGGTATTTCATTTTTAGAATTTTAATTATTTTTAATTTTAGAATAGAATCTACAAATCAATTTTGTTATTAGCACATTAGTTAATTAAAAGTTAGAAATTGTAATTTTAAAATCCCAGTGGAATAAACCGTACTTGCATACTGTCTCATCGACAGTCGTGCTCTTACGTTATAGCTTAAAATAACCCATCAATTTTTTGACGTCGCTGCCTGGGATTAAGACATTGTGATTTTTATTTTTTCTTTAATTTTTTGCTAATTAGCTTAGGATTTTTATTTTATTTTTTAGATTTTACTTTGAGTATTTTTCTTAGCTTTGATATGCATGTGATTCTTTACAATAATTGTGGAAATTGCCTAGCAAAAAAGGTAAGTAATAATACCCAATCTATTTATTTCATTAATTTTTAGATTTTTCATTAATTTTTTTAGGAACAATTTGTATATCTTTTAGATTTTATTTTATTTTAAATATAAAAAAACACGTGTACACACCACAATTGCATCGTTAGACTACCGATTCTTAGGAAAACCCGTAGAAAAGTAAGTTGAACCCGTGCCTTGGGCCTTATGGGAATTACCCGCTGAATTTTCACAAGCATTAGCCTCGTACCTTTGAGCAGTCTTTGACTGTAGGTATATTTTGTTAAAGTAACTTGAGCTTACTTATTTTAGTCAAACCTGCATTTGCACGTGCACAAATAAAAATAAAATAAAATAAAATAATATCAAACTGGTATTATAAGAATCAATATAATGATTATCGACCTGAGTTTTAAATCGGACATTACCCTTGCTATAACCATAGTATGGATAGTACTTGGGACCACTACCAACCTTCTGAAGGTTATGGTTCACCATAGTGATCCCAATTACTATTCGCATGATCACCAGTCGTACGAACGGGTAAATGAGTAATATTATACTGAGCAAAATGTTAGTTCTCCATCTTTAGAAGACCGGCGTTTAATAAAAACTTCAGAAATTCTTAATTCTTCGTATGCTTCTTTCAATAATAAACTCAATCAATTTGCCAAAACTTAACGAAAGTGTGACTTAGAAAGAACAGAAAGACTAGCAGCTTTAAGTACCACTTTCAGTAAACTTAATACACGTTTAGATGAAATTGGAGAAGAAAAACGGTTAGCTGTTAATATTGCTCAAAATGAATTTAATTGCCAAAATAGTGTTTCCAATATTACCCTTAATAATAATGACAAATATTTACCCAATCTAGAGGAAAAGGTTATAATTGAAGACACTACTTGTTTAAATAAGGTTCAATCATCTTCATGTCATTATGAGGATGAGGATGGTAGTGATGAAGAATTTGAAATTCGTAGTCATAATGATCAGGAAATTTTTACACCAGTTGAGCTTCATCAGAATAATGATGTTTATAGTTCCAATCCTAGTAATGTTGATAATTATTTACCTATTCAAGAGGAAAAGGATTTAACTAGAGATATCAGTGTTATAGAAGGTGAAATATTTCCTTATTATTATGAAACCGATGATGGTTTAGAGGAACGAGTTTTTCCTGAGAATAATAACTTAGAGTCTAACGATTCAAAAATAATAGTTTCTGATGAAGATGATAGATTGGTAGAGGTTTTAAATATGAGTGAGGATGTTGTCATAAACTGTAGGATTATTCATGATCCTTTACAAAGAACTGTGTTTAATAATCCATTATATGAATGTGATGAACCTCTTTGGATCACTGATTTAGAAGAAGAGACTTGTAGGAACACCTTGGATAACACATCGTATAGTTTTGATAATGATATTCTTTTGGATTATTTGGTTAACCAATCCTAAGAAGAATTTGAGCGCAGTTCTGACCTTAAGGACATTAGAACCCAATCAATAGTTTTTGGTCCACATGAGAGTAATTTCCACCCTAAGTTTGGGGGTAACGATGATTCTTATGATTTTCAAGTATTCCTGCTTAAATTCCCTCACTCGGGACTTGACATATGTGTCTCTACCATTTTAAAAGATTATCTTCATACACTTTTTCCCGAGCATGATTTTATCCAGAGTGAAATTCAGTTGTTAGAAACGCATCCTATGGTTGATGTGGTTTACCCAGGAAATAATACCATAATTGACTTTGTTGTCCCACCAAAATTTTATTTACGAACATATGAACTTTAAATGTGTCAAATATTAAATATTGAAGTTAAACCTAATCATTTTAGGAAATCTGATTCAACCCATTTTCATGAGAATGACCACCACTTTTGTATGTTCCATTGTGGTAAACTATATGAGTCATATATAATTGACTTCAAGGATCCGCAATTATTCAGATTATTATTGTATGATTCGTAAATTTTGACTAATTCTTTCTTAGTCTGGCTGAAAGACTTTAAACTTAACGCTCTATGGGAGGTAACCCATATGCTTTTGGTACATGGTGCCGGTAATATCTTTCCCTATCTATTTTACTTTTTTCATTATTTTATCTTTTTTTATGCTTTCATTCATTTATCTTTAGAACATCGATGACTATGTTCAATTTAAGCTTAGGGGTAAGGGAGAAAAACTTAAAAAATTTAGTTATACCAAAAACTCCAAAATTTAGAGACTTGTGAACAATTCAGGATGACACTAACCATTCTAGGTAGACAGAAACAAAATTCTTGTCCATAGGAGTTGGTGTTCCCAACTAAATGGTCTATTCATAAAAGGACAAAGCTCAGGTGTTATAAATAACATGATAGTCGTCACCATATCTTGGAGTCGTTACCATATCACGTTCTGTTTTTATTTTTGCAATTTTTTGTGTTTCTTTAAGAGATTTGGTGGGTCACTAGTATCGCCTTGTTGTTGCCGCTAGGATGAAGTAGAGTGATTGAGATCAAGCCCCGTTATGTCAATTGAACTTGACCAATAATTTTTTTAAAAAAATTTGACACTTGGATAGCAATATGTGTGTGTTCTCCCTGTCTTTGTCGCCTAAGCAAGCGTGGAGCGCAGGATCTATGGGAACTATCAAGTAATCTGCTAATAAGAAGCATGAACTTAGATTCAAAAAGATCTAATCATGTTGTCGACAAAAAAAAAAATATATAAAATAAATAAATAAAAATTTGTATATATTCAATAAATCGACCGTTGGGACCCTTGTATATACCAGCTGAGTTGATCCTAGAATTAGGATTCAGACTATTGGGTGTGTATCTCAATCTATTAGGTTTCATCTTGGCACTGGCGATCACACAAATATTTTGGGAAACACCGCTCACGTTAGTCAACATGCGCACACTTCTATCTCCATATCCATCTTCTTAATCTATTCATGTGATTGTGGTTTGTTAGATTCCCAGTATCGTGGTCCATTGTACGACTTTTTGAGTAGTGCTTTGTTTTCTTATATATGAATTTTAGTACGCTTGAGTGCAAACTCGTGTACAACAATTGGATTCAAAACAGGATAATTCCTCTCATAGCCAAAGAATTTGTAGCCAACTAAATAGCATGTTTAGTGTGTATCCTCAATCGTTCAAAAATAGCTAAAATTTGGAGTAAAAGTTTTGTGGGTATATCTCTTGTAAACCCTCACGAGACAAAACTCGTCCTCTAGGGCCACCTAGGGGTTTAAAGGCTGGTTGCACACGCTAAGTACAATCGTGATGCCTGCGACAGTGAGTTAAAATTTTTATTTTCTAGATTACATTTGCTAGAGGACTAGCAAAATATAAGTTTGGGGGTATTTGATAGACACATTTTTTTTGTCTGATTTGTTCCCAATTTGTACATTGCTAGAACTCAATTGTGTACTTATATTGTGTATTTATTGTGTTTGTAGGTATTTTTAAATAATAAACTTTTGTGGAAAAATCGACTTTAAAAGTGTTAAAGGCACCCAAGAATTTATATAGGTACCCCATAATTGATAAAGACACCCTCATTTGAATTCAAAAACATTTTTTTTGGCGGGAAACTTTTACTCTCGATGTAAAGAATCTGGCAAGAAACTTTGGAAGATTTGGAGGTGATTTAAGATAAGAATATTTTTTCCTTAATGATAGCAATCTGTACACGCTTTAAAGACTCCAAAAGATCAAACAGAATCTTGCGAATCTCGTGAAAGAAAGAGAGAGGATATTCTCGGTTTTAAAATAAAAGGAGGAAAAAATATATTGTTTTCTAATCCAACACGGCTATGTTCCATACATATACAATATCTTCTGTTATCCAACAAGAAGAAATAAGGCAGGGATCGAGAACAATCACGTCAGAAAGAAAATCAAATCAAGACCGAGTGAAAGAAAAAGATTTTTCTTTAAAAACAAGATTTGTGGGAAGATTTTGAAGCGATAGTATATATAGGGGTCGAGCAAAACAAGTAGGGGAGGCTGGTTGTGAATAAAGAAATTCAGTTCGATTCTACACATTCATGAAGAAGGAAGAAGGAAGAAGAAGGGCAAACAACAGTTAGGAACTGTCGTATCGAACTTATTATCACTTTATTCAGACATGTAAAAACTGTGGTCTTATCCTTTATGTTTAAAGGCTTCAACAACGGACAGTGACAGATGTAGCTTTAAAGCTCCCAAAAGGTGTCGTTAATCCATTAATTCATTCAATATTGTTTTAATCTTTCAGCGACACCTCTGGTCAGTTCTTCTTTGTAATTTTTATATAAATTATGAATAAAATGGGTTCTTCTTCCATTCTTTTTGCAATGAGTAGCTAGATTTCTTCCCTAGGAGGATAGATATAGTCCTATTATGTTTGATAGCATGTTATACTTATTTTCTCTAATAATTCTCATGTCCTATTTTCTTAATTATAATGATAATAATTTCTTCACGTGTCCTATAATGCTTAAATAATTGTTTTATTTATTTTTTTCAGAGATAAACGTATTATAATGGAAATAAATATTAATCCTTTGAGAAAATTAATTGAGTTAAAATGATTTATTTTCCAAGACGTAATTATTGTGTCCGAAATCGTCTTGTGCAATATTTTGAGAAAATTATAGAAAATAGTTACAAACATCTAATTTACATAGTAGTGATGAAATCTCGAGTCCTAAGCTTTCTTTCATTTGTATTTCATTTTTAGTATTTTAATCATTTTAAATTTTAGAATACAATTTCCAAATCAATTTTTTTATCAGCACATTAGTTAATTAAAAGTTAGAAATTGTAATTTCAAAATCCCTGTGGAAAGAACCGTACTTGCATACTGTCTCATCAACAGTCGTGTTTTTACGGTATAAATTGAAATAACCCATCAACTCCACTATTTAAAGTGTTATGGCTAAGGCTTGTTTGGAAACAAGATCTACCAAAATCGAAAATCAAAATATATTCATAAATGAAATTTCCAATTTTAGCAAAGATCTTGATATTATATGATTACATTAACATATATGTATATTTCATTTGTAATAAATACAAAATATTGTTTCCAAAATATATATTCAATAATATTTTCCTAACATTAATACTTGAGATAACCTACTAGTATGACAACCAATATTAGCTAGTTGCAAGTCCATGAACTTTGCTAAATTAGTTAACTAGTTATGGGCAATCTTTAAGGAATGGAAAACAAATCAATATTGATTCCAAAGATGGTATCGAAAATGTATCTCAATTATATTAATAGGATCTTGCCTTGAGTATCAAAGGAATATATATGAACAATAAAATATTTGAGTTAAATACATATTCAATATTTTCTGACATCTGAACTTTTCGTATTCCAACTTGTATAATCTCAAAATTTATTAAAAAAAGAGAAACAAACAACTCGAAAATGACATAACAAGTCAGAATATAATAAGGATCAGTTCTGGCCACTTGGGATTGGTCCTAACTTGGGTTCGGTTATGGGACCGACCCTCAATCCCATTTGAAACCGAAACATAATTTCGAAGTTCAAAACACTTCAATACATGTCTAAGAAATTGTTTTCTAACATGATTATTAAAGTACGAATTCAAGCCAAAAATTCAACACTAAATGATAATAAGTTATCTATTAGTGTCATGTCGAAATATAAAGGTATAGATAACTATACTTCATAACTTTGTATACTTAAGTTGTCGAAACACCTATTGTACATAAATAATGATCAAATCACTTATATACTAAATCCATGTAAAAAAACTTCGCATGTTATGTTTTTAATGAATACAACTATAAAGAACCTGATAGAAATGGAATATATCAAGTCAATAGTTACTAACCTCGATCTGAAGGATGATGTCTTCATTTCCTATTCAATACGTCTTCGGGTCTTCAATGAGCAACCAGAGATTGTCTCAACATTTCTATGTTCTAAGTCTAACCTAACGAAGTTGACTCTAGTAAGCAATTCAAACGACCGAGTTTTAGAACTAAACTTGACAACCAAACTTGACATCAACATTTAGTGGGTTAAACAGAGCAGTGCTCTAACAAATATGGTATTAAGCAACTGCACGTTCTAATTTTTTGTATTACTATAAATCAATTAGGAAGCATAAACCACATATTTAATGAAGCAAATTGAGATTTAAAAGTAGAAGCTATAAATGCACCCATCTATCTTTTCATATATGGATGGATTTTCCATCACCAACTGATAAGCACTTAATTTATATATTTTTACCGCCTAATCTATATTTTTTAGTCTTTATTTTTTATGTTAATACATTTTTTTATTGCTTTAATATGTAGTATGCGTAAAATTCCAAGTTACTGGTTATATACGACTAAACGGATAAAATTGCATCTAAATACGAAACTCAACCTTTCTGGTAGTTGGCTGGATAATGACACCTATTTATAAGCCCATTTGTATTTGTATGAAGTAATAGATGTCTTGTACTGTGAATTGGAGTGGGTATGGACTCCAGAACGTTACTTTTGGAGTGAACAAACAAAGAACGAGGTGGCCTACTTTAGTTTTAGTTATCTGTTGACCTAGAGTGATGTTCGGTCAGTGGTGCAAAAGTTGGGTGTTGGCTTCAAAATTGAAAGAGCTAGTGATAGAAGGTGGGCTGGTGTCACGTGAAGTGAGGTAAAGAAAGAAGGAGGGTGTCATACTGAAGGGGTGAATGGAGAGATAAAAGTAATAAAAGTAAAAGAGGGGACAAGTTCTGGTAGGATGGAGGGGAAAACAGAAAATGAGGAGAGAGATTGGGTGGCCGCTGTGTAAGAGTAATTTTCCGTGGAAGTGAAAAGAGATAGGTGGGGATCGATTGGAGAACTAAATAAAGAGAGAAAGCTGAGAGGCTGGGTTCTATTTGAGGTGGAGTTGACGGCTGTTGGCTAGGTTCGGTTGGTCTGTGACGGTTGATTCAGGAGAGAGAAACAAACATGATATAAAGGGTTTAATTCTCTTTCTCTCTAATTATTTTTTATGGGTTTTAAAAAATCATCTCTATGTCTCAATGATTTTGGTAGCTAGGGTTTTAAGCGAAAACTAAATTTAATTATATAGACTCATAATAATTCAATAATGATTTAATGATTAGTAATTTCTCTTCAGTATTTGCTTGATTAATTATTGTATAAATAGTGAAATTGATCACATATGCTTTCCGTTTGATACATCGTGCTTGGGTTAGATTCTTTGATGGTGTATGCTTATAAATTGACATGTGATTCTTTAAAACTATATATTGGTTCGATAGTTCTATTTATTATTTATGCTTTTAAATTGATATGCCATGCTTAGTAATATTTGATGGGATATACTTTTCGAATGATAAGCAATTCTAGAAATATCAATTAGGAAGCGAAGGAAGTTACAGCGGTGAAACGATTCTATTTTAGATATTGGATGTGAGTTCTATATATTAAATTAGTGGAAACTGGAAAATCCTAGTGCCCTCTTACTCGATCACATCGTATATTTTGCTAGTATATTTTTATTATTTTCTTGTTCATTGTATTTCTGGAAATCCATAAAAATATCATCCTTGATTAGTCAATTAGGAATATTGATTACAGTATTTCCACTGCTCCCTGTGGGTTCGACCCGTATTTACCATTGTCTACTAGTTAGACACCGTGCGATTACGGTTATTATAAATAGGTACTCAGAATCCTATTACCAACCTCCCAGCAGCAGTGTTGTTTAACAATTGCAATACCTGCACATAAACCTTTCCACAACCAAGAACCAATAGTATTAATAAAATCAGACAAAAGAACTTACCTTTCATAATCTGAACCCAAAGAACATTGAGAGAATACAAGATTCTCTGGGCTAACTTGGCCAATAAGGCTTTATCAGAACACCTATTTGTTTGATATTCATACCACTCAATATTCTAGGATGAACAACTTCATACCATTTTTTTCAGATAAACACCTTTATTTCATTTTTTTCTTTCTTATTCCACCAAAACCTCATTTGTATAGAATCCATTTTACTAGTTAATTCCTTTGGTACAGAGAACACAACCATGTGGTGAGTAGCAAGACTTCCTAAAAAAGATTGACCTAGGACAGTTCTACCAGGTTGCTTAAGAAATATATATAACCTGAAAAAACATTTAGTAACAGTGGTGCCGTTAGCCATTGTTTCATGGTTATGCAAAACTATAAGTAAAAACCACCTCCAGTATTGACGAATGGATGTTATTTCAAATCTTTCATTTGAGTTTTTCTTAATATGGATTCGTAATTATTCAGGATCAAATGTTGATCGTTGGTGGTTATGTTCATTCAGTTGTAAGACTTTGTCGCTTACTCTTAATTAGTTCAAAGATAACTTGTTTAGATTTACAGTGATTTTTACATTGGCTACTATAGTAAAATTTTGATAAAATAATAAGTTTAGGGTTAATTTTTTTTATTATTTAAACGAATATATTAATTTATCGAATTAAAGTTTAGCTTATGTAAATTTAGTTGGGACCTGAAAATTTTATTATTTTAATAAAATTATTAATTTATTAAAATTCTATTGTATAGTGGTAATGTGTCATTTGTGATCCCTTTGCAGCGCTGTTACAAAGATGCCAACCGTGTCATTAAGCTGAAAAACGTTGCATCAGTTGGTGGTAGGAAAATTGCAGTTAAACATCCCATGCATGTTGCGCCCTTGGATTCCAACCTCATGTCAAGATAGAAAGCTACATTGGAGACCCACCCTTATCAACAAACCTTTGATAATCACATCCCATTCATTCATTCATGGATCATTCCACTTTTTATTTATAGAAATTGTTGTCAGTTATAGATGTCGATCATTTCAGTCTTTTCTTATAAACTTTTACATGACATTAGGTTTGTGCCCGTACTATACATTGGACATATTTAACTTCTTATAACAGTTACCTTCTGATCAAGTTTAAATCGAATTTTTGATTTGATGTGATGGAGTTTCGTCCTGCTCCGTTTTTTTTATTTGGTGTGACGGGTACCATCATGACGGCTGGTTGAAAAGTTCATCAACCGTTAATGGCGGGTTGGTTATTTAATTTTACCATAAATGTTAATATTACAGGAGAATTAGTCATATAACTCATCACCAGAATCATGGACATGTTGAGAATGATGAATCATGGCACCCGGTTTGTTCTACAACTATGTCTTTGCATGACCTCTCTATTTCAAATTTGGTTATTAGTTTTGAATTGCATTATTTAAGTATTTAATTTTATACATTGCAGTTGACTGAGAAGGTTTATAGAAACATGGATGATACTATGCAGCAGATTATTTACCAATTAAGTATTTCTGGTAACTGTTTAAAGTGGCATCCGTGTATTTTGTTTTGCGGTGTTATCCATCCACTGTAGGTGACATTGACCCGGTGCAATTAAGTATTGTGTGTAAACGAAGTGTAATAACTTAAAACAAAATAGCCAATAGGAGAGTGGGTTTCTTTAACCCTTAAATATTTTCACCAATCAAAATTCCGTTTTGATTGTATATAACTTTTTTTTGGGTTTCCTAGTCTCGGATTGTAACGAATTCCAAATTTAATTTATTTTTATTAAAAAAAAAACGAATTCCAAATTGAATTTGGTTTCCCTTTTTAAATTTAACGGTAGCCGTTTATTAAAGATAATTAAACGTAGATCGTCGATTTGCAGTATTGTCCATCCACCGTAGGTGACGTTGACCCGATATAATTAAATATTAGGTATAAACGAAGTATAATAATTTTAAAACAAAAGAGCAAATAGAAGAACGGGTTTCTTTAACCCCTAAATATTTGCGCCAATCAAATTATGTCAAGTGTCCTCACTATTAAATATGAAAGCTTTATTTATCTGGGCCTTTAAATTCTTAGATGTTTTTTTATTTTTTTTGAATGATGGAAACTTGGCCTATGCTGATTATAAACACAATGATTAGATAAAACCGAACCCATTATGTCTGCAAAAAAACACACACTCGACCCATACATATACCATACCCTTTGCATCATGCGACCATGTATAATACTACCTCCATTTCAGGAAAAGAGTTACTATCGTTTTTTCAAATTAACCTATTTTTAGGCTAAAATGAAAAAGTGATAGTAACACTTTTCCAGAAACGGAAGGAGTAACTAATAACTATAACGGTATGACAGTGATTGGTAGTTTTCGCCTCATCTTCACAGTTGGAAAGTTGACAATGTAGTCTTCCTCGTCAATCACCCATCTGCAGTAACAAAATTATATATTACAATTAAGATAAGGCCATTCAAGAAATTGATGTACTAGGGTGGATTTTGAAGTATATGTACCTGAAACGAGTTACAAGATGATGTAGAAAGATTGCAATTTCTAGTCTAGAGAATTCGAGTCCCGGACAGAGTCGATGACCACCTCCAAATGGTGTAAAACAGTTGCCACTTCTTCCTTGTTTATTCTGTGAATAATTTTCAAGTAAAAATCATTTAAATTAAATACAAATAAACGTTTCAGTAATATCTAATTTTTTTTTTATAGATAGTTACTTTTTGTCTCACACAACTGATTCGTCTAAATATGATTTGTTATATTTGATTCAAAATATATTAAATAACAGAGTTACTTTTAAATTCTGTCAGATATATATTCACCTTACGAGGTATAAAATATTTGACTCAAATATTTTCAAATTAAATATATAAAATTAAATCAAATATTATAAAAGTAATAAATAAATCATCTGACATCCGGATAAAACAGATCTTAGACTATGAGTTTAAAATCGGGAAATGCAGACGGTCCTATGCAGTAACAATTGATAGTGTAGCGTGTTTACGCAGAAATGGGTCTTAGCATGAGTAAGAATAACGTGCATTTTAGTTGCATAATTGGTGGGGACTAAACCTAGAAAGTAGTAATAAACTGCACAGGATTCATCATTGGAATCCAAATTCGACTGCAACTAGTGCTAGTGAGTGGTGACTACCCAGTAGTGGTGCTCTCACTTTAGGGTTTTTTAAATATGAAGCGGCTGCTTTACTCTTTTTGATGACTTTATTGACCAGAGCACCCCAAGAGAGGTGCACGTACGTGTTGGAATTGGATTCCTAATTAATAAGAATTGATTAATTAAGCCTCTATAATTTGTAAGCCAAATTTCAAGAACAAATTCTAGAAGCCAAACTTGATTCAACCCTATATGATATGATATCCATATTCACGTTATAAATGAGTAGTACATGTTCAAAAAGTAGTTGAAATATTGGTTAGTCGACTTCTTTTGGATTAAATATAATTAACTAAACATAATGGTATAAACATTAACATACCTGTTGCTGCCATCTCCAAGGATCAAATTCATAAGGGTTGTCATAATTCTCTTCATCCATGTGAACGGAACTAAAAGAAGCTAATACACACCAACCCTTCGGTATTAAGTAACCTGCAAATATTAAGATACTTAGATTTGTAAAGAGTTCTTTCTATGTAATTAATTAGTAATATTTTTACCTTTGATTTGAACATCCTTGAGAGCTTTTCTCCACACACCATTGATTATGTTTGCCATTCTCAGAGTTTCACTAATCACCTATATTAATTTAGATCCAACATAAATATTAAAGAAATTATATTGGGGTTAAACTTTAAAACGACATCTTTAAACTCACATTTTGAGTAAATGGCAATGACATGTAATCTGTCCAAACATAATCTTCACCAAGATTAGCCTTTTGCTTCTTGAACTCCATATTTTCCTCCTACATATGAATCATGCACATATACAAACATCAATATTGTCGATAAAATAGTCAAAAGACTCAACTTTCAAAAGCATTGTAATTAACTTTTCACTATTGTTTAATGATAAGATTATTGGATGATGATTCCAATAAACAAAGTTCAAAAAGATGCAAAAAATTTGAGACTAGCTAGTGCCAATTACTTTTACGGGTCGTTTGTTTTTTTCTGACTCTACAAACTCGTCTGGATCTGATTTATTAAATCTAACCTATTACATCTGAATCGAACCCATTACATCTGACTTAAAAATAATAAAATAATAGAGTTTTTTTAAAAAAATATTCTAGTAAGATATGTGTCCAATGAGTCAGGTAAAAAATAATATCTGACTCAAATTGCTCCGAATCAGATGTATGAGCTGAATCATACCTCGAGTCAAACATCAGAAAAAATAAAAAATAAACGATTTATGACCCGACATGCCAAATTAGATTCAAATCACGAACCATACCTAAATAAACACGGTATTACTTAGTGTTTATTAGGGGACAAAGTTGTCACGAGAAAGACTAATTAGTACTCCGTATGTTTCAAAATAATAGGCAAGGTTATCATATTTAGGTATGTCTAAAAGATAGGTTTGTTTCCATAAATACAAAATTAAATGTTTTAAAATTACTAGTTTCACCACTTGGGACCATTTTTCTCTCCTAATTTTATTATTTGAACATAAAGAAACCACTTTTCTTCCAAAAATAAATAAAAAAAATATAAATATAATTTTAATGATCGATTTTCTAATTTTTTATGCTAAATCAAATAAGTATATCATTTAAAAACGAGAGTCCATTAAAATAACACCGTGATATAAGATGGGTCTCACTGGATATTAATGACATTCGTCCCCATTTTTCCTTCAACTCCTAGTCATAAGTATCATCGTAGCTACTACGCATATCGACTTATTAGGGTTGTTGATTCAAAATTAAGTAAACGGTCAAGCTGCCACCATCCATCTACTAGTACTTTCATTCATCATAATAGGAGGTGTACGTGGTCCTGACTCCTGAGAACATGAACACGAGCGTAATAAAAAGTTGTACTAAAATTTGGACCAAAATGTAAAAACCGAAAAAAAAACATTTTTCTTTACAGTGGGGTCGTTCCGACAACATTCCGTCTCTCCGAAATTCCGTTACGTGCGCATGTTCGGCTATTCCCATGCAAGAATTTATCCAAAGTCAAACATTTACCCTGTGGGCCCAGCCTCTCCTAATAGTAAAAATCTGACAAGAGGGGCCCACTGAATTAGGATGTGTAAAACTTACTTACCTTTAGTTGTTGTAGAGCGAGAGGATTATGGCTGAGAAATTTAACAGCAAGAGTCATAACCATTGGGACAGAGTCTTCGCCAGGGATCATCATCTCAATTATATTACCCTTTATGAAATCCAATGGTAGTCTTTGCATATCATTAGATTCTCCGGAATCAAGCAGCAAAGCGTCTGCCGCATCTGTTACAACAAAACCCGAATCATCGTCTCTGCTTGTCTCCATCTTCATTTTCTTCTTCTCAAGTATTTGTTTCACCATTTTCATCAACCTCTCCTTAGCCTATATATATAAGACATGAATTACAAGGAGTAGAGGCACTCAAGATCGACCCATTTATTATTCTAGATATCATTTCTGTAAAATCAAAACTAGAAGTAGGTGTTTTATTAGGTTACCTTCAAAGATTTGTATAGCCGGGTACCTGGAAGTTTAATAGGTAAACAAACCAAGCCTTTAATGAATTCTCCAAATTCTCTTCTCAGAAACTCCATATCTTTCCCTGGACGTACGCTCATCAAAACCCTAACCAATACCGGAAATGTAATCTGTTAAGAAAAAGACAGGTGAAAACTTGTAATCAAAAATTACGTAACTGTCGCTAGTATCAGCACATTTTATCACTATATTACGGTAACATTTGATATTACTGTACGAACTCCCCCAACGGAGAAGTGTCACATTTGGCGCGACGACCAACCATTTGGTATGTTGTTATATCTATTTTTATAATTTTTATTGAAACAACAGCATAAATATAATTAAATACTGATATAATAATACTTAAAATGATTGGTTATGTTGTTGTTAGTATTATTACT
>JAJJMC010000325.1:0-22667 GCA_023531435.1 Papaver californicum | reverse complement strand
CTTCTTTTTTTTTTTCCGATTTTTTTTTTTTTTTTTTTTTTTTGACTCCTAATATATGTGTGTTCCCATGGATCCTGCGTTCCACGCTTGCTTAGGCGACGGAGACAGGGGGATCACACACATAACTCTAAGACAATAACATATTATTCATACTGGGGCATGATCTCAACACACTAAATGTCATTCCAGCGCTAATTAACACGTCGATGCTAGGACCCACCAATACTCTCAGAGAAACACGAAATTGCAAATAATAAAACAGAACGTGATATGGTGGTGATAACTATCATGTTATTTCTAACACCTGAACTCTGTCTCCTTTATGAATAGACCATCTAGCTGGGCACACCAATCCTTATAGCAAAATGGCTAAGTTTCTATCTACCTAGAGTGGTTAGTGTCACCCTGAATTGTTCACATGCTTCTAAATTCCAAATCTTATTAATCTTAAAAAGTCTCCCAATACCCCCAAACTTAAATTAAACAGTGTCCTCAATGTTTCTAAGTATAGAACAATACCAAAAGAGTAAAAGTAAGGGAGTCAGAAAGATAGTACCTGAATGCCTGAGCATGGGTTACCTCCCAAGAAGTGCTAAGTTTAAAGTCTTCAGCCAGACTAGAAAAGAATTAATCACCCCCTTAAATCATATAGCAATAATCGGAACAATTGTGGGTCATCTGAATCAAATAGTGTGCCCCATGGTAGAAGTAAACTGCAGCAAGCTAAGAGGATAAACGATCTGAGTACACCTTGATCCCTATCTAGGTAAACCACATCGACCAGAGGATGGGTTTCTGGCAACTGAGGATTGGTAAATCTAACTAGAGGATGATCTCGTAAAATTGCAGCGGTGCCTATGTCAGGTCCCAAGCTAGGGACCTTCTTAAGAGTTAATGGTATAGCACATGGAGAATGATAGTCACCCCCAAACTTAGAGTTTTCAGTGTCTCTAGATAGACTAATAACAATTTCCCTCATTTCCGGATCGTCAGATTCTCGAAAATAGTCAACTGCTTCTTCTAAATTACAATCCGGTGGTGCAAAGCCTAACAAAGTACGCACCTCATCAATAACCCTATCATTATTGCCATTAAATCTGTAGTTGGTTAGGCATTTTTCTAATGGATCTTCTAATGGGTTGGGCCTAAGCTCCAACTCACTAGACGGTTTGGACTCCTCTTCTGATGGGCCTAACTCACTACTTATCAGGGTATCTGGTGGGTCATGCTTAAAGTCCAACTCATGAAAATCTAATCCAAAGTGGGCTTGACATTTCTCTAATGGGTCTTCTATCAAAGTGTTTGGTAATGTCTTCTGAACTAGGGTCTCTACCATGTTGAGAGTTTCTAAGTTGGGGTCCTTCCTAGTAGGTGCTAACAACCTTGGATAAGGGGCTCTAGGCATAAAATCGGTGGCCCGAGGGGTTTCCTCAGGCTCATCAGAGACTTTATCAGTCTCTTCGGCTATTGGGTCAGGGTGAACTACAGTATGTCCACTATCAGGCCCAGTTACCCTGTTATCCACCAATTTACCATTCCTAAGGGTCGTGACTGCATTCACGTGACTGGATGATTTCTCACCTGTCGCCATTTCATTGATGCCTCTTGGATTGGGTTGGGGCTGGGTCGGAAACCTACCAGGCTCTCTTTCTCTTAAAGCCGCAGCAATGTCACTAATTGAGGTCTGGATGCTAGAAACAGCTTTTTCTAGGCTTTGGAACCTCTGCTCATACTTTTCATCATTGCTGGGCTGAGTTGGACCGACCAAATTCGTATAACTGAAACCTGGAGGACCTTTAGCATTACTAAACTGACCTTGAGCCTGGCCTTTCGACCAGGAAAGGTTCGGGTGGTCACTCAGGCCAAGGTTATAAGATTCCGAATATGGGTCGAACTTTCTATGGTTATCAAAGCTAGTGTTATTATAAGGAGCAAAAGCCTGCTCGTCGAATGGGTTGGGCTCTGAACTACTAGCTTGATTCATTTCGACCAGTTCTAGCCTTCTAGATAAGGATTCTAATGGGTTGGGATTTCTATTGCTCTCCCACTGATGGGTTTTCTCGGCGATGTCACTCAGAAATTGCATCGCCTCAGCAGGAGTCTTACTGTCGACTTCTCCGATTGACAAGGACTCAACCAAGGTTACAGTCGCATAATCCAAACCCTCATAGAGAATCTGAACTAGACTTAACTCATCTAAACCGTGGTCTGGGCATTGGGACACTAAGTCGTTGAACCTTTCTACATAAACATACAGAGACTCTCCCTCTTGCTGAGAAAACGTGAAAATTTTCTGCCTAATTGAGGATATTCTGTTCTTAGGGAAGAATTTCTGAATAAAAGATGAAGTAAGTTGGGCATAGGTCTCAATCGACTGAGGGGCCAAGCTATACCACCATGACTTGGCTCTATCTCTTAGTGAAAAGGGAAATAGTCTAAGTTTAATAGACTCGTCATTCAAGTCTCTAATCCTGATTGTGCTACATATTTCCTCGAACTCCCTAACATGAAAATAGGGATTCTCGTTCTCTTTTCCTAAGAATAATGGAAGCATCTGGATGATTTTGGGTTTCAGTTCGTAGTTCGCTTCAGTAGCGGCTAACTTGATGCAAGATGGACGTAAGGTCCTGGTTGGATTCCACAAATCCTTCAGAGTTGTCATTGCTGACACGGTCTATCCCAAGTTCGCCTTAAGGGCGTTCTTGGCATGCAAAAATTAAATCAAACACAATCGTGCCCTGACTCAACCAAATCAAACCTAAATCTAGCAAACAACAAGCATGATGGTTCCACTTAGATTGTTTCTAGACCAGCTTCTATTCTTTCAGAAGGCAACTGGTTACAATTTTAGCGAATCTCTCCGAGCAATCCGAGTTAAATCAAGTTGAAGAGAAACAGGAGAAGCTCAATGGAGCTTTGATACCCCTGTCTCTTTGGCAACGCTTCCCTGGGTTACAGGGCGGCTCTAATCAACTTTAATCTAATCTTCCTGCTTTTTGAGTTAAGCTAATAAGGAAACCAATACAGTCCTTCCAACCGATTTTCCTATAAGCTCGTTACCTTATCGGTCTCTTTCTAGTCAATATTTTAAGCTTAGGTTCGTGTAGGTTTCGTTTTCCTAAGGCGGGCAAGAAGGAGAAGGTGATGAAATCCGAAACCTTATCTTGTATGGCCAGGCCTTGCCCTTTACTATGCAGAAATTAAGTTCCGTATTCAATCCTCAGCATATATGCATACAAAGGCGTCCAGAAAACCCACTGACAGGAGATTCGTGGGTTGGTCGAAATTTACCTCCCGTTCTAGACGGGCGACGAACCGTTGAAGTCGACTCGGGCCACTAATATCCTTTTTAATAGTGTGCGAACCCGAGGGGCCGAGACAATATCGTAATTGTCGTCCGTCCCTGCACACAGTTTGATATTTAAAACTACCCTTCCGTAGGGTTTAAAAATAAAATGTCCAAAATGTCCCAAAAATAATGTCCAAAAGTGTCCAAAAATAAAATAAAAATTACAGAATTAATAAAAACCCTAATACAATTTTCTAAACTAATTAAAACTAATTAAAACTAATTAAAATAAACTAAAAATCTAATTAAAAAAAAAATAAATAAACTCTTCGATCTTCTTTTTCGTTCTTTAAGCTTTTCCCTTTTTTAATTCCAAGTCTTTAGCTTTAATTCCAAAACTTGGGCGTAATCTCTTTTCGATCCAAAATCGAACCTGTAGTAAAAAGGAAAAATACCAAAACAAACGTAAAATAGAACAAAGTAAAAAAAATAAAAACCTAAAAATAAATCTAAAACCCTAAACCTAAAAACAAGTCCCCGGCAGCGGCGCCAAAAATTGATGTAATTTTAGAAGTGGTAAATAAAGGTTCGATTCTCGAACTTGTGAAGGTGATGATTTTAGAAAATAATGATTTAAACTAACTCTAGAAAATTCCAGGAGTAAGAAAAAGACTAAATAACCTAACTATGATTTTTAAATAATTTTAAACGTACCAGGAATCAGGAATCAGGTAATTCTAACAACCTATGTGATTAATCAGATAATTCTTTTTAATTTAATTGAAGCCCAAATAATTGCCAAAATTGGTTTTGTTATGCTAACAAACAGAGGTAAATCACAAGCATGGATTATCAAAATTAATTAACTAAGCATAATCCATCAAGCAAAAGCACAACTGTTGAAAGAAAACCGTTTTTACTATTCAAAACTATGCAATTTTAATGATAAAAGAATTATAAATAATTATTAGAAAATAATTAAATCACATAAAATTGAGAAAATTACCTTATCCATCATCCCAGTAAATAGACTTAGCTCATGGTGAAGAAAACTTGCTCAAAAGTTGATTTCATTGCTCAAAATATTGATTACAAGGTTGAATAACGCTGTAACAGCTGATTTGATACGCTTATAAGCGTTACAGAAGAGGGTTCAGCTGTTACAGAAAAGTTTAAGCAACAAATGGTTTGAAGCAATAGACGACAGGAAAATTCAAATCAGCAACACATATAAATGTTACTGAGTCTTCTTCTCCGGCAGTGATGGATGAAGAACACGCCGGCCGGTGCAGCAGCAGCTCGTCGGCGGTGACGGAATATTGACCGGAAATCTCTAAACTCTTCTCTAAGCTTTTGTGCTTGATTTCTTCGGCTTCTCTTCATATATATAGGGTGTAGGAACCCTAGGGAGAGTTCTACACCTAATAGAATTCTCCAAAACACTCTAGAATCTTCCCAAATCCGAATCAAAGAGTGATTCCTTTTTCCGGCCAAAATCACATTCCCGAGCAGATTTCTCGGCATTCTTTGCTATCTATTCATGTGTTATGACTTGTTGAGATATCTTCTAGCGTGTGGGATGATTTGGAGCCGAAAACAACTCGAAATTTGATTGACAGTTGAGTACAGCATTTTCGTCCGATGAGTTGAATCGGTGATTGACTCGGTCAACTCGGGTTGACCGATTTGACTCGGGTTTGACCCGATTTTGACCGAGTTGACTCGAGGGTGCCCCTTATCCATTTCTAGGGTGCCAAATAACACTTGTCCTTGGGTGCCTTTATCACTTTTTGAGCCAATTTTTCCACAAATCTTTATTTTTCAAATGTACCTACAAAAGCATAAAAACACGTAATATTTGCAAAATCGAATACTAACTTAATAGAAACTAAGGTGCAATCTAGACACTAAAATGTGTCTATCAGGTGCTGATTGCCGACCGGATGAGAAGGTAAGTAACAATTCCCATCTTCGCATAATGGTTGATTTCCTTTCTTAGAGGTCACTAGAAAAATAAAAAGGGTTCTTTCTTGTCCCACCTTCTATGGGATAACATCTTAATATGACTCGGAAGGTTACCTTTCCTTCCTACCTGTCAATATGTGTAGGCTTTCTATCTTCATTCTTGCCTACACATCTGTGAGAACCATAAAGTGCGCCTTTTGAGTGTCAACTTCATAAAATCATATTGGTAAGGCAGAAATATTCGGTCACTCTCGAACTGGGACTCTTTTACTTGGTGGTTTTTCTCCAAACTCAAGGGTTAAGCATGAGAATAATGTTTTTTGATATTTCTGAGTTCTTATTGTTGGTATGTAGAAACTTTATGTCTTCGTAGCTTATCGTATGCAGGTGCTTTGGAATTTTTAGAAGTTGAAGCAGGTTTTGTGGGTATATCTCTTGTAAACCCTCACAAGACTATAAATCGTCCACTAGGGACACCTAGGGGTTTAAAGGCTTGTTGCACATGCTAAGTGTAACCGTTTACTCGACGAAACAGAGTTGTATTTGTTCTTTTTATTAGTTTAGATAGATAGTTTGCTCGAGGACTAGCAAAAGGCAAGTGTGGGGGAATTTGATAAGTGCATAAATCATACATTTAAATTAGTTTTTCCTGACCCTTATGTGCTATATTTGAGTGAATTATTAGGTATTTTGATTACTTTCGAAGTTTAGTTGTCTTTTCAGGTTACAGTTCAGAAACCCGCAGAATGGAGCTGTATGAGAAGAATTACCGAGGAGCCAGTAAAACTCTGCTGAATCTAGGCCTTTCACCCTCCACAGTGTAGGAAATTGAAATACGAAGCCAACGGCGAAAGAATGAGGTCATTCCGATCTCGTATGAGGAAGTTATGGCAAAGCCACATGGTGGCAAATTAGCTTGTGCTGCTAGCGCCCAGGCGCTAAGTTGGCTGAACCGTATGTGCTAATGTGCTAAGTGACGAATTGGAGGTGCTAGAGTGGTTTGATGGGCTAGTGGATAGCCTTGGTGGAGTAGTAGCTAGCTTGGGGAAGTCATATAGGATTAGGAAAGAGTTTGGAGTTGATATATCTTGTTGGAGTGGAATAAAGAAACTCAGCACATTTCCTAGTTTTACTAGGATTGTGAAAGTGGCTAACTCAAGTTCTATAGAAAGAAATCAGGCCTTTCTCGTGGCAAGCCCTTTGGAGAGGTAGCTTTAGTACATATTGGAGGTCCAATAGATATTTGGGGGCCAGGTTCAAGTATACAAGTTGGAAACATGAGTTAGCCACACACCCAAGTTGGCTGGCGCAACTATTGTCGGAAAAGGGCTAAGGCTGGCGCAACTATTTTAGGACAAGGGTTTGCTAGCCAAGACAAAGTTGGGAGGCGCACTAAATTATGGAAAAGAAGAGTATGGCTTGGTTACAAGGGCAGGCGCACTAAATTTCGGAGTTGGCCACACACCCAAGTTGGCCACACAAGTAAGAAGCCGAGAAAAGTGCTAAAACACATTGTTTTTAGGAAAAAGCCACATGGGCTGTTCACGAAAGGTTTTAGGGATTAGAGGACATATAAATACTTAAACATACAGGAGTTTTGAGGGGATATCACGGTGAAAAGAGGAGAAGAAAACAGGAGCAAAAGCAAGAAGAAAAAGGGGACAGCGCAGGCGCAAGTTGAGGCTGGCCACTTTTTCGTACAGGCGATTCTGCAGAAACGATTCTTCGCCATCTTTCCGGGTCTGATTGTATCTTTTAATTATTTTCCATGGGTTTTGAGAAACCCATGTTGAGCTAAACCTTTTATATTGGTTAGGGATGCAATCTGAAGTTTGAAGACATGTTTATTAATTGAATGGCGCATATCTCATAATTTCATGCTATTACTAATATTGTTCATGTTCTACTGATTATAATGCCATGTATGATTGATTGTGTGTTTGTTTAAGTTGCAAATTGAATGAGCTACAACTAAGCTAGAGTTTTCGATCCGGAATTGTCGAAAGACTCTAGTTGCAAGTAGTATAGCATATTTGTTAACAATACTTAAAATTGCCATGCAAGTATGTGTAGAAGCTTGACCTAGATTAAATCCGAGTTGCGCGATGCATCGGGTTATTTAGAATAACCTCAACTCACAAAGACCATTGCTTTCATTGGGTTAAACTTGGTGTTTACATCGAGTTATCCGGTGTTAAGAATTCGGAGAGTGGCGCGATACCCTCTTTGATGATATTAGGAGTTTTGCCGAAGTAGCCCTGCGATAGGATGCTTTAGGGTTATTAGTATTATTAATGCATGAATGTTGAGTATGCTTTGATTGATAACATGTTGGATAACGGAAGACGAAATCTCTAACCAATGCTTTTTCTCTCTATTTCACATCCTTATTTACTTGTATATTGCCTTAGTTTAATTAGTTTAAAACAACATAACCCCCCCCTGTTTACTCACGTAACTGAAAATAAATCACAATCACTGCCTCTCTGTGGGAACGAACTTGTTCTTATTTGCTATACTTAAATATATTTTGGAAGAGTAAGAACTCGATTATTTTGGTTGATTACGACACGACCAAATTTTGGCGCCGCTGCCGGGGAGGCATAGCGGATTATTGTTTATTTTTTAGTTCCGACTTATTTTTAATTTTTGTTAACGTTTTCTTGCTGAGTTTTCCAGGTACTTGAATGCATTTACGACCTCGAAAAGGTACTCCACTGAGCGAACTAGTTCGGGCAGCCAACACGCCACTTCCTCCGAGTACAACAAGCGAGTTTGCAGACTCGGATGTAGAATCAGAACCAGTACCAATGGCTGACGCTGAACGGACACTGAAAGAGCTAGCATCTCATAGGCTAGATACACAACAATGGTGCATACAGACGGCTTCTACTTTTGAGATTAAGCCGGGACTGATATGTGAGCTTCCTAAGTTTCACGGAATGACTAATGAGGACCCGAATAAGCATCTGATGGACTTCAATAACATCATGATGGCTATGGTTGGGGATGAACCCGACGTTGATGGAGCCATGCTTCGAGTTTTTCCATTTTCCATGATGGACACGGCTAAGGATTGGTTATACTATTTACCTTCCGGCAGTGTTACAACTTGTCTTAGTGTTGTTTGGTTTTGTTTGTTTGGTTGGTTTGTTTTGTAAGCAAGTCAATGTGGTGCTTCACGTGACAAGGGAAGGATGCAGGCCAAGAAACAAATGGGTAAGTGGCTAGGACCTGACAATTGGAGACTAGGCTGTGTACGGTTCTTGTTGGTGAAAGAGGAGACATTGATCAAGTAAAAAAAGAAAGCAAAGCCTAGGCTAAACACGGAAACTGGAGGAGTATAAGTAGAAAGAGAAAAAGAAGACATAGGGGAAACGAAGGCTGTGTACAGGTTTAATTTTTGCGACGGAAGAGGGTTTTTCTGGAGAGTACATGAGGCAGACGAATTTCGGAAGAAAATACTTTTCTCCTGTGTACTTTTGATGAGATAGGAATAAAAATCAAGAGAGGAAGATTATCTATTTCTGTGTGAAAACAGTGATACGGTTTAATCTACCTTATCTTCTATCTATATATTTTTATGGGTTTTGAGAAATCCATCTCCATGTCTAGCTAATTAATTCGTAACTAGGGTTCTATGTTGAAACCACTTTTAGTACAAGACTAATTAAATTGAATTATTAAGTAATAGACCATTATGATTTGAATAGATTAATTTCATGATTTTGTTTATTGATTTAAATCTGAATTAGTTGTCGTTTCACCGGTTCTGTACAATACAGTAAATTATGCGCAAAATCAATAGGATAATAAATATGTTTGTCTACTTTTTAGATATTTCATGCTTTGGTTAAATCTTTAGATGGGGTATGCTTTTTAGAACCGGATATTATTCGTGAACCTACAATTAGTTTCGTATTATTTTCTCGCTAACGCAATTAGATGGTGTATACTTCAGACTAGGGTTTTTGATGCACCATGCTTAGGGCGTCTCAATGATATTTTTGACTCTACTATATATAATAGGTGATGTCGATAGAACGAACAATAAATAAATATTCATGAGTTATGTTTCATTTCAATAATTAAATAGAAATAGTGGTGGATACTGAAAAACCCTGGTTACCGACTCTCCCGTTAGATTTATTTTACTAGTTTAGTCTGTTTTATTATTTTATTATTTTATTTAAAAATCCAAAAATATTGTTTCTAGTTAGGTTATTAAAGATATTAATTGCAGTATTTCCTCGCTGTCTGTGGGTTCGACCCGTACTTGCCGTTGTCTACTAGTTAGACGCCGTGCTATTATATTGGGTAATCCCAAATCACACCAGTCTATCAAAATATTTGTGATATTCCAGCTTGACACAGGCAGGGTGAGAACCAGCGGGTCATTGTGAGTTTCTACTTCTTGATCTACCTATTCTGCTGAAAATGTTAGTGGGGAAGCCATCCATTATTCCCATGTTTCAGTGATCCTCCCTGCAACTTTAAATACTTTATGGTTGATTACTCTCTTGCGCAGCTTCCTGTCAATTGATGTGTTTATCGATGATGGGTTTGATTCCAGAAAAGAAATCATATTAATAGTCTGATTGTTGTGGGGGATATTAACATCTTTCCCTTTATCAAGCCTTGACAGTGGTGTAGGTGATTGGATGAATTCTTTTAACCTCCCAGCGTCAATCATCCCTTGGACTAGTAAAATTAAGTTTCTGCATCGATCGGTTGGATGCCCCCGAAATATTCATTTGAATTTTGAGTGTGCTCTGGCTGTCGAAATTTTGTTGGTGGCCATTGAAATTCCAGTCTATTTTTTATCACTTTTAAAATTTTGGAATATGGAATGTTAACTTTTGTAAATACTCGTTCCTAAAACTCTTGAAAAAATGTTTTCCTTTCATCTGTCCTTGGACGTTTTAGTTCACTAGTCTCATATTTGTATGGAAATCTTTTTTCCATGCAAGGTGACGGTTCAATTGAATTCGTTCTTTTTGCATCTCTTTGCTGTTGCGATACTATCCTTGGACATTGCCCCGGTATGTCCTACAGTCTCGCACATGTCTCGATTATTTCTCTAAGGCCCCCCTCAGTTGTCGGGTTGATTTTATGAATATCAACAACGAGATGGATTTTTCGGTCAGCTATTCCCCACTTGTAGTTGTTAATGGCAGCATCTGGATCAACATCTCTAATTGCATGGAAGATTGCATGCCACCGAGCTGTATAGTCACGAATTGATTTTTCTGGCCATGAAGCGAGTGAATATAATCTATCCAACCCTGAGTCAACGGGTCTGTTGTACATGTACGCCTCCAAAAACTTTCGTATTAGTTATGCATACGAGTGAATAGAACTTTCTTGCAATTTATCATACCATGCCAACGCCAGTCCCTTCAAACTTGATGGGAAACATCGGCACATCACAACATCATCTTTCTCCCATCGTGCCATGATTCGGTTATAATATTTCAAATGTGGGTTCGGATCCCTGGTTCCATCATAGCACTCAAAAACGGGAGTGTTACATTCTCGGGTCATTGGTGCAAATGCCAAATGTGGTTCTAATGATGTTCGCCTGGCTTCCTTTAACACTTCCTCTATTCGCCCACCTTTTTTGTTTTTTAGATTTCTTATTTCCTCCCTCATTTGCTCCATAGCTTCAAAGCATTTTTGCCATTGATCATGTTGCGGTCCTAGGTCCGCCCGATTCATCCTTTCTTGTGCAGGTTGCTACGATATAGATTTTAATACTATTCTTTGATCTCGATTGTTTCCTGTTCTTCCACCTTCGAATATACTGGAACTTGCTTCTTGTCCCTGTGTTCTTGTGGTAGCTGGTCCAGCACGCCGCTAAATTTAGTGTTGCGTGTAGAAATGGGACTTGAAGCATCAAGATTTGTTACAAGAGGACACAAAATCCTACTTCTCTAAGACTACAAGGTTTGTCTGATGGTTTGTCTTGCGCACATGGTGTTGGTGGAAGAAGATATGAAGATCCCGCTCATTATATCCACCATTCCAGTTGGACTTGTAGAGGTTCATTCTAGTAATTTTTCTTCACCAAACGTGGTTACAGGATGTTTAGATAAACAACATTCGATTGTAATGGTGCATAAGATGTTATTTAGGGAATTAGTAATGTTAAGCCCATTCAAACTTCTGCTACATGTAACTTATTTTATGTCATGGAAGATTAGATAGTCATAAACCTTGGAGATATTCAGAGTATAAATATTGACTCTAATGAAGTCATTTTTTCTACCTCGAAGCTTGTCTTTGAGTTGTGTTGTAAATTGGGTGGTGTCAATAGAGAGGGTGAAGTGGAAGAAAAGATGATAATTGAGGAAATTTTAAACAAATATAAGGAGAGATATTCTGCTATTGTTCAAGGAAAAGAGTTTCAAAATAGTGTATAACTATCTTGTCTTTGATATTCTCCATCATTCTACTACTATGAAGATAGATGTCCAGAAAGAGGTCTCAAGACATAGAGAAGCTAAATGAGATTAAAGTTACAAGATCAAGAATGGTGTATCAAAGGGATAAGGTGAAAGGTGTTTTACTGATGGGGACAAAAATACTCATTATGTCCATAGTATAGCTAACGCCAAAAGAAGAAGAAGTCTCGTAACTAAACTAGAAGTGGATGGGGTAGATGTTGTCAACCAGGACAATATAAAGAGAGAAATACACCAGTACTACACTCATCTTTTTACTGCTACAAATAAAATTATTCCAAAATTTGACAACCTTAGCTTCAACGGTATTGATAGTGAGCAAAGTAGTTGGATGGAGAGACCGTTTGACGAAGAGGAGGTACATGAGGTTGTGAAGAGATGCGGGACTAACAAAGTTCCAGGGCTGGATGGATTCACTATGGAATTTTATAAAATTTGCTGGGATATTTTTAAAGGGGATTTAACGCCGGTCATCAAAGAGTTTTTCTTGAAGTTCAAGGTGGATTGGAGACTCAACAAGTCTTTCATTAAGTTAATTCCAAAGAAAGAATATTCTGCAACCACTAGAGATTTCAGACCTTTCAGACCTCTAAGTTTGATTAGCAGTTTTTACAAGGTTATTTTCAAGCTTCTGGCAGACAGATTGAAGGTGGTTATGCCAAGGCTTATGTGACGGAACAAATTTATTAGGCAAGTGACATTACTATGCCCTCTTTATTAATCGAGTTTGATCGCGCTAGCTTCATTTAATCTTGCAACAGCCAAATCACCGCTTTGCAGAAAGGAGAGGGGATTGATCCACTCGACCAGCGGGAGAGGGCCCGGTAGGGTACTTTTTATTTTCAACGGGTCGGGTTTCAACCCATTGGGCCAGCTCCAACTTCCCAATACGCAACTCGAGAAACCGTACTTTTATTTTTTTTGAACCATTTCGATTTTACCAAGCAAATGTTCAACGATTTAATTCAAATTGCTTTATAAACTAGCAGGCATGACTTTCAAATGGGTGAGGAATGACAAGTTGTCAATGTCAGGATAGTCAGGTACTAGCCACCGCCTAGTTGACGGTTTTCCGGTTAGCCATCCGTATATGGGATCCTCAGTTGGGATTCTTGGGAATTATGGTCAGTTGCTACCGTCCAGTTTACGGTCTTCCGGATAGCCATCCGTAGATGGGAGCCCCAGTTGGGCCTGACAACTGACAGTACTAGGTCAAGCTCAACAGGCAATCTCTTACAAATGATATGAACTACTCAAGAGAATTAGTAACCATTTCCATATAAATGGTATAAACTGTCATCATAAACATCAATCATTCTTCTCAGATGATATGAATTGCCTCTATATGGCAACAATTATCTTCGAATCTCATTTGGTGATATGAATTGGTATCCAACAATCACCCTTCCTTTCTTATTAGATGATATGAACACCCTCAAAGAAGTTGTAATCACCTCTCAAGGTAGTATGAAGAACCAGTAGGCTAACTGCAACTACATCTTACTAACGATATAAATTGCTAAGATTGCAATCGTCTCCGAATAGATGGTATAAACTTCCAAGCAGCAACAAACACTTTCCCGATGATATGAACAAACCTTTAGCAGTTTGCTAAACCGTATAGCGGCTTCCTACGTACCCTCTCCGTAGCTCAAAGGGATCAAGCAAGACCGTTGTTTGTCTTTATTTAGATAGTATGAACTACTATCAATGGTAGCAAATATGTTCTACGTTAGATAATATGAACTGATTACGATAGCAGTAATTATCTCTAACGTCACACAGTGTAGATACTATGAATTACATAACAACAACTATTCTGAACTTATCTTATCACCGACACTAATATAATCACCATTCGCAAGGACTACAATGCCAACAAATCAATATCTAACACATTAATCAATGAGATAGGTACGCCCAGAACTTGTAACCCTTAAGACCTCTGCGAATCAGGCGAAGATTGAAAAATACCAGGCTCTGGAGGATGAACAAGCCGGTGCTAAATTTGGGGAGGCGGCGGAGCCGGCGCCAATAAAGAAACCAAAAGTGAGAAAGGCTGCTCAGGGCGAATCAAGAAGTAGACAAGGACCTCCCAGACGAGGTCGAGGTGATCGTGGTTGTGGGGAAGGCGGTGATGTGGTTGAATGAATACTTTCTTGTTTTTCAAACTAATGGGTCTTCACTTTGGATAATTATGTCTTTACTTTATGTTTGTCATTCAGATTTAAACATATGAATAATTAGGTTTATTAGTTTGTGAAATAACGAATTTATTTGGTTTTATAATTGTTGTGTATGCTAAGACGCGATAAAAGAACTACAATATATTCCAATTTATCATTGGAAATCTGGATGTTTTTATTACCAGAATCGTTCGACGTGGAAAAACCTATCAAACGATTCTGAACAGAAAAACCAGAACTTTTTCCAAGTATTCAGAATCGGTTGATATCAACGTTCATATCGAACGATTATAGGTAGAGAAAAAAACCTTTCGATGTGGGCATCCATATGTAACGATTCTAAGTAGAGGGAATGCTAATATTTCAGGTGGTTTTTTAACATAGAATCGTTCGATGTTGGCATCTACAAAGAACGATTCTAAGCGGAGGAAAAACAAAACTTTATGTTTCTTTTTGATGATAGAAACGTTCGATGTGGACAACCATATCTAACGATTCTAAGGTTTAATATATGCCAATTTTTGTTATTTTTTTTAGCTTAGAATCGTTCGATATGGAGTTATGTATATAACGATTCCATCAAGTCTAGATTTTGACATTTTCGATAACATAGAATCGTTCGACGTGAACTTACATAATGAACGATTTTTGCAGAATATTTCACCCAAATTTTGAGTGTTTTTTTTAAAAAATAGTCGTTGGAGTTCCTCTATATAACAAGGACCTCTATCCCTGGCGCAACTTACACCTTCTACTCACTCCCACTTCATCCACTTCTCAAATAGAGCCGGGGAAATGGAATGGGAACCGGATGAAGATTTAGAGCTCGTCAAGTCGTTCATTCCCGTCTTCCGTGAACGTCCGTTTAAAATTTATTCGATGTTTTGGAAGAGAGGCAAATAATTCTTCTATGACCGCATCGGGAACCCTAATCATCGTAAATGGAGAGACCTAGCGTCTAGATTATACATCATCAAAAACGAAATGTGAGAGTTCCTAAGATTAGAAGAATGGTTCACGAACATCATCCTCAAGCTTCCAATATCGAGAAAGTGAGTGGTTCAGCGTGTTTATCCCTCTCTCATAGTTTGATAGTCGTATACTAACTTGTAATCGATTTAATTTTAGTTCGAACGATTCCATAGCCTATGGCGAATTCGAAAGGGGAAATGATGTTCATGCACGCGAGGGAATATTCCGTGTTGAATCAACGTGCTCGGAGGTTCATTAACGATGTATTAATGTGCGAGCTTCAAGAATACGCATACTAGATCATGTAATGAAATGTACTATATCCTAAACTATGTAATGCAATGCGCTAATATCCTAGACTATGAATGAATTTGTCATTATGAAAGTGTCCCAGAATCGTTTTATAATAACACTCACATATAACGATTGTTGGAATCGTTCTTTGTGAATGGAAACATCCACCGATTCTTGTGTTCTTCAATCACGAAGAACACCAACCCGGAATCACCGTACGTTATCCTTCATATCCAACGATTTTGGGTTGATTAACTTAAAAAAAAATCAAATTTTTTGTTGTTGAGATTTTTACTAGTTTTGATGATTAGTTAACACTAGTTGATTTCACACCTAACACAATTAGAAATTACTAATTAAATTAATTAATATTGATTAATCATGATATAAATTAAGTATTGACATGAATAATTGGATAAAAAAATTTAACATTTATTTTATAATGACCCTATTTTATTTTTTAGTGGTAGACCAAAATAATTTTATAGACCCCAAACTAGCTAGGATAAACAGGCAGGAATCACAGACTAAACACCAAAGTTCAAGTTTTCCAAATTTCTAGAACAACCAAAAAAAATACTCATTATTCAATTGCAAATTTCAATGTCATCATCGCCGTCCAAAGAAAATAAGCATCTATCTATTTTCCAGAAAGGAAATCAGTACTTGAGGGATTGGGAATTTCGGAGGTCACACCAAATTGGAAAAAAAATTGATAAAAATAGTGGAACCATTTAAGAAGGTAAAACCTATATAAGTAGACTTTAAGAGTGTCACTCTTTCGTGTCGTTTCTTCCTAACTTCTTCTTTTTATTATAAAGTAAGGTAATAATAACCAGTGCTATATATATATATATAGTTTTAATTTTTAGATAATTTTTTCTAAATATACTGTTATTATATTATAATATTATATTTAAACTATATTAATATATCTAGTTTTTATCAAAAAAAAATAAATAAAAATAAAATAAAAAGATGATTGATATTTATAAAATCCATATAAATATCTAATCCACGAACCCTACTTTTAATAGTCACCAACATCCATGTGAGTGTGTTCAACAGTTGGATACCAAGTTGTGGCCTTAAAAGTGATGACTATTACAAAGAACATCAACAATTAAGTAGGAACCATCACAAGACCCACCCACAGTCTTCATCACCCCCAACAGTTGACCAACGTGCACGTTGCGTGTCGATGTCGACTCAGTAGGAATTCCTCACAAAATACCTTATTCCGTAAGAATTCCTCGTTCCAATTTGCAATAAACAACAATTATCATTATTTCAGAATTGAGCTTCTGCAGCTGTACAATCATTTTTCCGACAGTAGCAGACACTATCAAATTGACTCATGATACTTTTGATCATGGGTTAACACTACTAACTTCAATGGACCGTAAAAAACATGGAACCTTATCATATACAAGATTAAGCACCCTACAAACTTAATAAAACTGAATGAGGCAAAATTTATTCACATAAGTAACAACTGACCAATTGCAGAAGACTATACAAGACAGGTTCTTTATCACCTACCTATCTTAAAATGCAATGGCAATTCATTGGTCACTCCAACTCTCACAGTCCTCACCTTCGTCGCTCCCCACAACCTAATATGTTTTGGTTGTGAAAGTTGTTAGTCAAGCACAGGTTCATTTCAAAGAGAAAATCAAGTGATATAGAATGTTCCACGGTTAGACGCGAACCTGGCGGATGGCGCTGGCCCTCTCCAAAATCGCAGTGACTTTGCTATTGGCTGTAGGATTTGGCTTTAAGATTGGCTTTGTCGGTTCTGTATGCTTGAGGTTTAAGGACTGGAAGATCAGGCAGGAAAGAAAGACAGGATACAGAACCACTTTTATCAATTTCAGAATCCAGGCAAAATTTATACTCAGTGTTGCCAACGCTAAATTAAAGAAAGCACCCTTCACTTGAACAGAAAATAAAAAGTACTCACCCTGGTTCTAATTTGTTGTAATAAATCTTCCTCTTCATTGTGATCTTCACTAGCTGTTGTCTTCTTCGTATCTTCTATCCCATTCAGTTTTTGTAGATTCTATTTGACATTGACGAACAAAACTAGAATTTAGTGATAAAAATAGGATGATAAATTGATAACTAAACTTATATCCATATTCACCTTGGTCTTTGGTGAACTTGTAGTTGCCTCCTCATTACATCGGAATGGAGCTGGATTAAATTGCTGCAAAGTGGTGGGTTGCAGAGACTGCATACAATTTAGGTCAATAACAGCTTCAGATGTAGTATCCCATTTATCTTCTAATACATCATACAGAGGTTTCACAATTCTTTCTGTAGCAGGATCTGTGGGTGCAGTTTTCCTGTTAGGATGGTTTAATACAGAATCAACATCTCTTCCATCACTTTCTCTTTCTTCCTGACTTGGTATAGGAATCACAGAATCAAAATTCGGAAGACTAGATAAAGAATCAGCAATAGAACCCCCTTGTTCTGAAGAGCTAATGGATTCTTCTGATAAGACTCTACGTAGACCGTCATACATGTCACGGTCTTCCCCTCTAAGGGTCTCATCAGTTTCCCACTGCTCAGAATTTGAATATGAGTGTTGGCTCCTAATATCATCAGATAAGTAATCAGATAATCTATTGAATGTGTCATCATCGGATCCGTAATCAGTATCTTGCTGTGAGTTGGAAGGTTCCGGAACCAACTGGAATGATGGAAGCATGACATGTCTATTGTCATGGAAGTCACGCCCGTCAGGAAATCTTAGTTTCAGTTGGGAGGTCTCAAAGCCATCTATAGGTTGAAATGAGATTGTCATATGCTCTAGAGGTGGTGAGGAAGAACATACTGAGTTCACAGGAGATCCATGTTCGAACTGCCTTTTGGGGCTTGGCAATGGAGAAGCTTGATGCGCCTTTCTGTTTAATTTTTTCTGCTGACTAAATTGAGTTTCCTGTAACTTCATAAGGCCACTTGCCAAAGAGCTTAATGGTGCAGATGTGTAACTTCTTCGGAATATATTAACAGAAAATCTGTCACTCAGACCAACGGCACTTGATGATTGCTCATTATTCCCTATATGGGCTGCAGGAGATGGTCTATTGACAAGGGTAAGATCATTAGAGCTGACAGCATTGGGTTTCTCTGTAACGCTCGGACTCTTGTTGATGGGTTTACGTGTGAAATTTAACAAATCCTGTTTCCTCGTACACTCATCAGAATGAGCATTGGGCATAACCTTGCAACTTGCACTAGCACCTTTGTCAACCTCTTCGACAAGGTTCAACACACTAGAATCCGAAGGTTTTGCTGGTTCTAGCCCTAATAGATCTCCATTTGTCCAAAATAAAGTGGGGAGTCCACCAGAAATTGTTGGAGGAGACACTTGAAATTCACAAACATTGTTACTAATCTTGCCATCTGGCAAAGCCTTTGAGCTTGGAACATCAAAACCTGACGATGATTCGGTTCTAGCCGATCCAAAATCATTTACTCTTGAAACATCAAGAATATCGGTGCTTGAACTTGACTCAACCTCTAGAGAGATGTCTGGTTTAGGACACATGGAGATAGCAGGAAGTGACTCTTCATGGACCAAATCCTTTGTAGAAGGAGACACTTGAAATTCATAAACACTGTTGATAATCTTATCATCTGATGAAGCCCTGGGAACATTAAAGCCTGGTGATGACGTATTACTTCCAGCTGCTCTGAAGTTATTTACTCTTGAAACATCAGGTATATCGGTGCTAGAACATGACTCAACCTCGAAGGAAATGTCGGGTTTAGGACACATGGAGATTGCAGGAAGTGACTCTTCATGGACCAAATCCTTTGTAGGAGACACTTGAGATTCACAAACACTGTTGATAATTTTATCATCTGACGAAGCCCTGGGAACATTAAAGCCTGGTGATGACGTATTACTTCGAGCTGATCTGAAGTTATTTACTCTTGAAACATCAGGTATATCTGTGCTAGAACATGACTCAACCTCGAAGGAAATGTCGGGTTTAGGACATATGCAAATTGCAGGAAATGACTCTTCATGGACCAAATCCTTTGTAGAGGGAGACACTTGACATTCACAAACACTGTTAATAATCTTGTCATCTGATGAAGCCCTGGGAACATTAAAGCCTGGTGATGTCGAATCATTTCTAGCTGATCTGAGGTTATTTACTCTTGAAACATCAGGTATATCGATGCTTGAACATGACTCAACCTCTAAGGGGATGCTGGGTTTAGGACACATGGAAGTTGCAGGAAGTGACTCTTCATGGACCAAATCCTTTGTTGAGGGTGACACTGGAGATTCACAAACACTGTTAATAATCTTATCATCTGACGAAGGCTTTGAGCTGGGAACATTAAAGCCTGAAGAATCTGATCCAAAATTATTTACTCCGGAATGATCAGGTAAGTTGGTACTCAAACATGACTCAGCCTCTACTAAGCTGTCTGGTTCGGGATAGATTGAGATAGCAGGGTACTCTGCATGAACCAAATCCGAGGAGGCTGCTTCGGAACAACTTGGGAATGTCTGCTTGTTTGATGAGAAGTCGGACACATGAAGTTGAACATCAGATGAGTCTGAACTGTGGGCATTCAATTCAGAGGTCGTGCTTGTTCTGCATTCACATTCTATACGTTCTAAGCTGGACGATGTAGGGTTTACTACTGCTTTCTCTACTTGGTGCTCTGAATCAGCTTCAGATTCTGACACCATATTACATGCAGCTGCACAGTTGTCCAGCTCAGTTCTGACTGCATCAGACTGGTCTACATCAAGAAGTGATTCGGGAACACTAGGATCATAATATAAACTATCATCCGGATAAATATTTATAGGACTGGTTAAAATATCCTCCGGATAAGCACTTGCATCACTTGCGCTCCCTGGTTTATCTCGATCAGGGTTCACTGGTTGAAATTCTGAAACTGCTCCCAATTCTTCTAGAGTGTTCTCAGGATGTTGACTTAAAGGCTTCACAATTTCTACTTTTTCAACCCAAGTAATGGAGCATGAAGATGGAATAGTTCTGTCTTGACATGAACAGTTCGGTAGATCATTCTCCAAAACACCAGTTTGTTTGTGAAGAAGTTTAGAATCAGGAATATCACCACTATGGATCTTTAATCTAGATGTCAACAAGTTACTGTCCTCTCGTTCTTCACGTCTGACAGAAACATTAACATCAGACACAGAATCTCTGTAGCCCGATCCTGATCTCGATCTTGAATCAGAAGATGTGGTACTGCCTCCGAGGTCAGATTTGGACATATCAGATGTCGAAATAGTCTCTGCAGTAGAATTTCTCCCATAACCAGGAGAAGCAATCTGCCTTCTGTGTAGACATGTCACAAAAATTTGTTAAATCCATAAAACTGACATGAGAAAAAATAAAACAGACAAGGAAAAGTAAGACCAATCAAACTGCTTTACAGCATAGATGCCTAAACAACTCAATTTCGTAGAGAGAGGGAGAAAGCATCAACACCTGTCATTTCTCTTAGATAGTAATAAAGCCTGGGAGACTTCTCCATTCATACGCCGTGACCCTTTCCTCTGTTCAATTTAGCATTTTACCAGGCGTTAATGTTTATAGAAATAATATTGACATACTTATTTTATGAATAAGAAGAAAATTATTAAGATTGTTTTGTTGATATTTCAGCTTCATATCATCATAACTTTCACTTATATATGATATAATGAAACATACTTTATGCTGAAACAATAATCTTAGCTAGTTCTAACATATACTACCACACATAGAGACAGCATTTCATAAGAATTAAAGCCACATCTCTTTACACTATGAACATCATACATACCAAACCATATCTGTTGAGATAAACACCGTTAGACACCCCATCATAAACAGGAGCAAGTATAATAGAACAGATTAAGTATAAGCTTGAATAATGGTTTTAGTCTTTAAGACATAGAAATCTACTTTTATTTTCTCTTGCTTGGATCGGAGAAATCAAAATTTTATTTTTTATACAAGAGGCTAGAAGAGAGTCCTAGTCATGCTTGCCACATTTCTCTCTAATCTTTCCATCATGAGTTAGAGAGACATCTCAATGATCTGATGGCTAAATGGGATACCTCATAATTATTTAACCTTAAGCTGTTTTTAATGCATTATCAAACCATTATTACACCTTAATCTAGATTACAACTAATCCGGTTTTACTTAAACTAACCAAGGATTAGGTTAAACTAATAATCTGTTGCGTAAGCCATTAAAACACTAATATGTTCAACTCAAACACCTGTTTTGCATGCTAAATACAGTATATCAAAAACCGATCCTTTAACAGTAATTTTCATTAGTCATTTTTTTTGTAAAAAATCTTTTTCGTCTCAAAAGTCAGAACTTAATCAGTAACTACTGACGCTTTCCATGAGTACATAAGCAATAAATTAGAATCATTCATTTTGCTAATTCACTCCACATATGACACTTCTGGAGGGTACATCTTACTTAACAAACCTCTATAACCAGCTAACAATTGTGCTGTTAGTTTATGCTTAAATAAATACATACCCTCCTTCTGTTAGCTTTCTTGGCTCTTCTAACTTTCTCGGCGTTTTCTGGTTCAGATGGAGACAACGCGTTCTTAAAAAGGGATGGGTCTGAATATCGTTTCAGACAAGCTCCAGGACCAGCAATGTCAAATCTGTTCAGTGAAGTCAAAATTGCAGGGTTATATGAACAGGTAAATTAGGAGCAAGCACAAAACAACTTATAAGTATTGCTTACTTGTCAAGCAACTGTAGATGGGGTGGATTACGACATTCTTCATAGGATTCCAGAATGAAATGCGGCAAATCACTGTTGATTAGGTTACTATGCGTAGCCTGAATATTGGTATGCCAATCAGTACCTGCAATGAACCAGCACCTGTCAAAGGTTGATCTCCAAGGGAATACGAAATGAATTTTTATATAAAGGAGTTTGGTTGTAAGGCCCATGCAACCACCCAAATATATAAATACTGCTCATTGCATCACAGGGTTTCCGACATAACGTTAAAGCTCATAATTCATATGATTTTAACAAGGTGTGACCTGGAAGACACTGATCCAATAATATGAAAGCTAAAGACTTACATGCTTCTTGCACTGGACATATATGAAATGTGTCCAGCGGAAGTGGCATTTGAACAGAAGACTAGGTATTGTAATCTCCACCCCTCCGAAACCATAAACACGAGGGGATGTCTAGTCTCATTGGCTTAGCTCGCTTGAATTCACAAAGCAGTGCAGTTTGGTCTTAAAGAAATCAGTTTTCCAAGTCTTCTCTCATTTAAAGTTCACTGTTTAGTTTCAACAACTAAGTTATTGCAAAAACCAATTATTCCTGTGATGACAGCGCTGACAAATAGAAAGCCCTTTGGAAGCAGCCCTTCTGATGGAGGATAAGCAAATAATAATCACACATATATCTTCATGGTTATTTGGAACCTATTAGTTTACAACAAGTCACCAAT
>JAJJMC010000311.1:0-10992 GCA_023531435.1 Papaver californicum | reverse complement strand
CAAGAGTTTGATTGGTTGTTTACCAAAAGGAATTTTTGGCCTAAACAATTTGGCGCTAGAAACAGGGACTGAAAAAAAAGGATTTATCCTACCTGAAAAATAAAAAAGGGATTTTTTATTAATGAATCATCTAGGGAAAAAAATTTTTTTTTTTTTTTTTTTAATAAGAAAATATGGGAAAATTTAATTTTACAAGATATGAAAAATAAGGTTTATTTACATAAGTATGTTTTATTAACGTGAAAAATACCTTGTGAGGAACAAAATAGATAAAAATATGAAACAAAAATTTTTTGAAGGAGGAAAAAATTGGATATGTGATAGGGAAAATTTACAGTTAAAATAATAATAAGAATCTCTTATGATTTAATAGATAAGAGTTCATTTGACTAATTTTTTGAGAAATTTTTAGATATCGAGGAAGGAAAACGATCGAGAAGGCACAAGATAGTGAAGAAGTAGCAAATTCTAGAAAATATGTCTCAAGACGCGAATTCTGGGAATCAAAATAGTAATGAAGGCATAGAAAATAGATTAGAAGAAGGAAGTGATTCAGGACAGCAACAAAATAATGAGGGAAATCATACCCCAAGTCAAGAATTGATGTCAAATACTGTGGTTCAGAATTTCTCTTCAGATCATGAGAGTTCTCGAAGAAAGACACGACAAATACAGGACCTATTAGAAGAAATAAAGGAAATACGAAAGGAGCAAAGAGCAAGCAACCATCAAATTGAGTTACTAGCAACCGAAAATCAAGTTTTAAAAGATGTAATTCAGCGAGAACAAAGACCAACTGTGACTAGAGTGCGAAATCAGGAGCCGATGTCGAGTAGACAAACATCAAGAAATGAACAGCGGAATCCAGATCAAAGAATAGTGTTAGCAGGATCGACATCTCGGGTCAGAGGACAACAGGAAAATAACTTCCAACGAACCCAATGGGAAACATGTTTGGAAGCGATGGAACAAATGAAGGAGGAAATTAAAGGATTAAAGAATAAAGAGGGGGGAAGGATAGAAGAGGTATTGAAAGAAGCAAAGCGAACACCGTTAGCGCAACAATTAACGCGCGTATCATTACCAAGAGAATATAATATTCCAGCGTTTGAATGTTACGATGGAACCAAGGATCCAACATCGCACTTAAAGTATTATAACCGAGTAATGACGCGATGGGATGGTCATGAAGCAATCATGTGCAGATGTTTCCCGTCAAGTTTAACAGGGACAGCATTATTATGGTACGACAGGTTGCCGGAAAATTCTATCAATAACTATGCGCAACTGGCCAGAAAATTTTTAGAGGCATACATGTATAACAGACCAATTGATTCAGGGGAGGACAGACTTTATTCTTTAATGTCATGGCCGGAAGAATCGATCCGATCTTATACAACTAGATGGCATACAATATGTCAAGCAATAGGTGATTTAGACCCTATGACAGCTATAAACCATTACAAATGGGGGATTGTAGATCGGAAGAGTCAGCTCTTCGTTGAAATCCATCGAAACAATCCAAAAACTGAAGGCAAATTGAGAGAAATAATAGAAACATGCGCAAGACTCCAAGATATACAGGATCAAGGATCGAGAATTAATTCTGAAAATCAAGGAAAAACAAGGAGAACAAATTCAGTTGAAGAATTACCAGAACAGAAAAGGAAATATCCTCCAAAAGTTGAATCAAAAGAATCAAAACATCCACGACGAGGAAATGGAAAAAATTTTGCTCAACAATTTCGAGAGAGAACTTTTACCAAGCTTAATGTTTCATATTTCAGGTTATTCAACATTTTGAAGAATCAACCAGGTTTTCAATGGCCAATAACTAAGGGAAATCAACCGGAACATACACAACACTCCAAAGACTATTGTGAATACCATAACTACAAAGGACATACAACAGACAACTGTAGAAATTTTATAACATTGGTACAAAGAATGGTCGATGCTGGAGAATTAAAGGAATTTGTTCAAAAAATTGAACCATCAGAAAAATACGATGAAGGCAAAGCAATACATATTCCATATAACAAACAGACAATTAATATGATTTCATGTGTGGAAAAGTGTGATACAGATTTGAATATAGCAATCAACAAGAAGTTGTGCAAGAGAATTCGGAACCACGAGGCCTTTAGAGTTCAAGGAAGGCAAGTAGAGTTATGGGAGGATTGGATGGCACATCCATTAACATTTTCTGCACAAGAAGTAAATCAAGAAATTGAAATGCATAATGACCCTCTTGTGTTGACATTATTGATATCTGGTTGGAATGTCAAGAAAATACTCTTGGATGGGGGCAGTTCATTAAATGTGATGTTCTACAATACATTTTGTAAAATGGGTTTTAAACAAGATCAACTCATCACCTCACGATTTGTCATTTATGGATTTAATGGGGTATCGTCCAAGCCAAAGGGAGAAATTGATCTTGAAGTATCGGCCGGACCGATCAATATTCTGACAAGATTTAGTGTTGTGGATGCACCATCCCCATACAATGTTATAATAGGAAGACGATGGGTTCATCAATTAAAAGGTGTAGTATCAACTTATCATCAGTATCTACGATTTCCAACACCGCGAGGAGAGATGGAGATAAAGGGTGATCAAGAAGATGCTAAACTTTGTATAATAACGGAGACAAGAATAAATGAAGAACGGGAGCATTCACAATATAAAAAGAAAAAAGAATCAAGAATTAAAGCAAAAGAAGATGAAATAAATCAATACTTAGAAAAAAATGCAAAAAGTAAAATAGAGAGTGACAAAGGAGAGAATAGCAAAAATCAAGAAAATTTGGAAAATCAGCCACAAAAAGGGGCTAAGTAGCAATTAAAGGGAACCCCAACTCCAATTGGGATTCCAAAACCAGTTTTCACCCCAGTAGAACAAACAAAAATCATAAACATCGGCACCATAGAATGCCCCAAGCAAGTGCGAATTGGGACGTTAATAAAATCAGATGTGGAACAACAGATAGTCAAATTACTTTGTGAATATATGGATGTGTTCGCTTGGAGAATAGAAGACATGCCGGGGATCGATCCCAGCATCGTCCAGCATGAATTAAACATACATCCTGATGCAATTCCTTTTCGCCAACGGATACGAAAAGTCGCACCAGAATATCATGAACAAGTGGAAAAAGAATTAGCAAAACTTTTGAGTGCAGGATTCATTCGGGAAGTAAGATACCCTACATGGATTTCTAATATGGTAATTGTCCCGAAGAAGAACGGTGGAGTAAGAATTTGTATAGATTTTACCAATCTAAACAAGGCATGTCCAAAAGATAGTTACCCGCTCCCAAACATCGATCAACTAGTAGATGCTGTTGAAGGACATGAGATGTTATCATTCATGGATGGACAATCTGGATATAATCAAATAGCGTTAGCAGAAGCGGATCAGGAACATACATCGTTCTTCACTCCACGAGGATTGTATTGTTACACCAGAATGCCATTTGGGTTACGAAATGCAGGAGCAACATATCAACGTTTAGTGGACGCAATATTCAAACCATGGATCGGAAAAACTTTGGAAGTTTATGTGGATGACATGTTAGTAAAAAGCAAGTTATCTGGTGATCATTTGCGAAACCTGACTGAAATTTTTGGTGCACTACGAAAGTATAAGATGAAAATAAATCCAGAAAAGTGTATTTTTGGTGTTACATCAGGGAGATTTTTAGGATACCTGGTTACAAAAGATGGAATTCAAGTTGATCCAGCAAAAATACAAGCAATAACGGATATGCCATCACCTAACTGTATAAAGAGTGTACAAAAGTTAAATGGATGTTTGGCTGCACTAAGTAGATTTATTGCAAGGTCATCAGAACGATGTAAACCCTTTTTTGATGTACTTAAGAAGAAAAATAAATTTGAATGGAACGATCGTTGTGAGCAAGCATTTCAAAGTATAAAACTACATCTTGCCACCTTACCAGCATTACAAAAACCAGAACCAGAAGAAATGTTAACTTTGTATATAGCAGCAACAGAAAATGCCATTAGTGGAGTAATGGTGCGAACGAATGAGAAAATCGAGAAACCTGTATACTACATCAGCAAGACTTTGAATTCAGCAGAAAGAAATTATACAAAGATTGAACAATTAATTTTGTCAGTGGTATTTGCTACTCAGAAGTTACGCACTTATTTTCTCACTCATTATGTCCGTATTTTAACCAAAGCTCCACTGGAATCAGTTTTAAAGAATACAGGGAAGGTAGGAAGAATAGCAAAATGGAACGCTCAGCTAGAACAATACAACATTGTTTATGAGTTACAAACTGCGCAGAAATCCCAGGTTCTAGCTGATTTTTTGGCAGATTTTCCAATCGAGGAAGAGTATGAAATTCAAGGACTACCGGGGTGTGAAGAAGAAGAACCAGTAGAGATACTAGATTCAAATAGTTCACAACGATGGGAGGTTTTTGTTGATGGGTCGCGAAATAAAGAAGGAGCAGGAATAGGCATCGTGATTACAGCACCCAAGGGAGGACGTATGGTACACTCATTTCGACTTGAATACGAAGAACATACGAATAACATAGTAGAATATGAAGCAGTGGTCCATGCTCTCAAACTCATTATTGAATTAGGAATAAGCGATGTAAGACTTACCAGTGACTCGCAGCTGGTGATTAGACAGATCGAGTTAAAATATCAAACGATTGATGAGGACTTGGAACGATACAAAAATCTTGTACAAAGTTTAACAGTTTGTATTCCAAATATTATTTTTCGACATCTGTCTCGTGAAAAAAATCGACATGCGGACGCACTGGCATATATCTCATCCATGATAAATGATCCAAATACTAAAGCCCTGAAAATCGGGAGAATATATGAGCCATCCATAAGAGCACAAGTATTAAATAACATAGAAAAAGACGGTATCGATGAATCAGCCATACAAAATGCCACATCTCCATCGCAACAAGAAAATGACCAACCAAGTGAGCCGGATTGGAGAGTCCCGATACATCAATATTTACAAACTAAAGAATTACCAATGGATTCTAAAGAAGCAAGGAAAATTCAACTTAAATCAAACAGCTACCAACTAAGAGATGGAATTCTTTATCGACACTCTTTTCTTGGACCATTATTTCGATGTTTATCACGGAAAGAAGGATTACGAATTCTCAAAGAAATACATTACGGAGATGCAGGAAATCATAGCGGAAGACGATCGCTAGCATTAAAAGCCAAAATGCAGGGTTATTATTGGATTTCCATGTTGAAAGATTCGGAAGAAATGGTTCGAAGATGCGAAGAATGTCAGCGATTTGGTAAGAAAATCAAAGCACCAGCTACGGAATTAAATTCAATACTTAGCCCATGGCCATTCGCAAAATGGGGAGTCGATATAGTTGGACCATTAGCTGAAGGCACAAAGAAAAGAAAATACTTAATTGTGGCCACCGATTATTTCACCAAGTGGGTAGAAGCAAAAGCACTAGCGCGAATCAGAGATACTGATGTTTTTACATTTTTATTCGAGAATATCATCTGTAGGTTTGGGATTCCAGCAGCGATAGTTTCTGATAATGGAAAGCAACTCCAAGGGAAGAATATCGATATGTTATTTGAAACATATAATATTCAAAAACATAAATCTACACCTTTTTACCCACAAAGTAATGGGCAAGCAGAATCCACAAATAAAACAATCGCAACAAATCTGAAGAAAACATTGGATGGATATTATAATAGGTGGTGCGAACAATTACATAATACATTATGGGCATATAGAACCACAAGAAAAGCTTCAACTGGAGAATCACCATATCTTCTTGCTTATGGAACAGAAGCAGTAATACCAACAGAGGTTATTTTGCCTACAACCAGAACAGAAGCATGGGAGAAAAACTTAAATTCAGATCTCATGTTACAAAAATTGGATGACTTGGAAGAAAGAAGAGAAGTGGCACTCCAAAAAATGGAGAATTATCAAAGGGGATTAGCTCGAGAATACCATAAGCGTGTAAAATCCCGAAATTTTGTCCAAGGTCAATATGTCCTCCGACAAATAACAGAACATCAAAGGGACAAAAGAGCAGGAAAATTCGCACCAACATGGGATGGACCATATGTGATTCAAGCACCGGCAGGACAAGGGTCGTACTATCTTCAGAATTTGCAAGGAGAAATTTTAAAGCATCCGTGGAATGCACAATACTTAAAGCTTTACTATCTGTGAATAACACCGCAAAAAGCAGGTACATAAACAATTAATTCATTAATTTCTTTTATAATCACTCCAGGAGCATCGTACCATGGAGAATTTTATAATTCCATTAATCCCGGGATGTCATATACTTTGAACCCAGGAATATCAAATCTTGGAGATTACCATGATAATCAAAATTCCGTTAATCTCGGAATTTCGTATACTCTGAGCGCTCAAAATCAATCCAGAAACATCATATTCTGGATATCGTTACGATTGACGACATAATCATACACAAAAGGTGAACATTATCCTTAGAGAATTTTATTAACAATAAAATTCTTATCAAGAAGGGGTTCCTAATTATTGGTTTATCAATTTTCAGAGTACAGTTCGGGACCAACCCTGTATCTTACCCCTGGCCCGGGTTTGTTTCGTATGTGTGGGATCTCGAACAACATGATTTGAGGTAAAAAGTACTTCAATTCATGGGACTTAGAAAATCATATGATAGCCAAAAAGATTACTTAATCATATTTTCTTATGCAGGGAACAGCATAAAAGGCAAGTCTAAAAGTTACAAAAGAAAATCTTTGAAAAAACACACATAGTACAAGATGGAGGAGTTAACAGAAAATGAAACTACAAAGAATATAATCAAATATCAGGAAGACCGGATCGAGATGGTGGAGGAGGAACTGCAGGCACAGGAGCGCGCTTATTAAGCACTGAAGGATCGGATTTTGCACGATCTAAAGCAGTATTGAAGGACATCGCAATCTTCGCTTTAGCTTCTTGCCTGACCCATTGTACAAAATCACGCCCAAAGTTGATTTCTTTATGAAGCTCTTCGATCTTTTGCTGATCTATTGCTACTTGAGTACTAAGATGTGATGATTGATTTTTCTCTTCACTTAGTTGTGCAGTTAATGAATCAATCTCTCGTTCACGAGCATTGATTTTAGAAAGTTCAGTAGATAGTCGAGCATGTAAATCCTCAATTTTTGTGGCGCTGAGAGTCACATTATATTCAGAAGTCTTTAACTCTTGAGTAATCTTTTTCACTGAATCTTTTGCTGAGTTAAGCTCAGTTTCTGCTTGTGTTGCACGATTCTTAGCCTCATTTAACTTTGTCTCCAGTTCTGAAAATACAAGAAAACATCAGACAAATTTTATGATATCAAGAGCTATAAAATCAGTTAAACCAAAAATGTACCTCTGACAACAGATTTAAACTCTAATTCTTTCTGAGTTAGCAATTTTACAACTTCTCGATATTTTGATTCTGCTTTATTACGCCTCCAAATGGCTAAATCAGAACTATCGTTCAGTTGAGTCAGTTTATCTCTAACCACATTCATCTCTTTGAAAACTTCCCTTGCATGATTATTCAATTGTACCATTCTACGTTCGATCCTAAATAATGTCTCCATATTTTCCACTGGACCTAGTATAAAATTTAAAAGTTTCATATAAATCAAGTAAATAAAATAGCAATTGAAAAGGAATGAAAAATAAACCTTGATTTTGATTCTGAAGATCTTGATTGTGATCTTCAATAATTCGGAGACGATCCTGTTGTTGCTGATGTTGATCATTATATTGATGTTGAAGCTGTTGAAGTTGTTGAAGTTGTTGTTGAAGAAGAGTATTTTGCTGTTGTAATTCATCATTCACCTGTTGTAAGGAGACATTCTTTTCCTTCATCTCCACTGATTCTTTCCTAAATATCAATTTCATCATGGTGGATCGAGCTTTATAAAATTTATAACCACTGAACAGACAGTCGTTACCATATTGAAGTTGGGCTAAAGCCTGTTGTGGAAGTGAATATAATGAACTATCAGACAGAGTCAAAACTTCATTAAAGGTTGGAGGAGGCTTTACAGGAAATCTCTGCTCAAAAACGTCACTCTTGGACCATGCATCCAAAGCTTCGTCCATAGGGATCGCACTAAGTGAATCCTTGAATCGAGACATGAAGCCAGAATCAGATTTGATAATATCAGGATTAGATGAAATATTCCAAAGCTCTTGAGAAAGAAACCATTTATATGCTTCTTCTTCGTCCCCAATTAAATTGAAACCTTCACTGGAGATTCGATCGGAAATAGATTTCAGAGTAGAAGGATCAGCACTTGGAATTGAAGTATCGACCTCAACAGCAATCGAAGGAGATCGAACCAAAATTTCAGAAGGGGCGATCGATTCTACAATTACTTCAGAAGTCCCTTCGACTTCAGGAGGGATCGAACTGGAAGGAAGGATCGAACTGGAAGGAGGGTTTTCATCTTCAGTACGATCAGTAATGTTAACTTCATCAACAATGGCGATATCAGCCTCAACATTCATGTTTCCCATACCACCAATTGGAAGTATCTCGGCATTATCTCTCTCCGATGTATTCTTTTCTTCAGAATGAGATACTTCATTCACTACATCAATAAGATCATCAATAACAATATCATCTCCCTCTTCTTGAGGAAGGCCAGAAAAAGTTTCCAATGCACCATTATCAGGTACAGGGGAATCAAGTACGAAATCAAATGGAAGTGGAGAAACAACGTTATAAAAATTGGATGAAGTACCAGAAGAAGGTGCAACCATAGGATTGGATCGTTCCGATACAACAATTTCTGCTGGCATCGAGGAAACTGGAATAACATCGATAGGATCAAACTGATCCAATGGAAGAGCAACCATCGAGCTTCCTTCTCCCCTATACGAACTAGGAACCATCTCTCCTATAACCTTGGTTGAGAGTTCAAGAGTTCTAGGCCTCTTTTGCTTCTTCTCTGTTGCGAGAACTAATTTTCGCTTTCCTTTACCATCAACTAAGGGTTCGATTGTTTGTTCATCCTCGACCATCTGTCTATTCTCGACGATTTTAATACCACGATCAGGTGGAGGAAGAGGGATTCCGATGTCCAAAGAAGGATCGACCTGAAGTTAAAATAATAATAAAAAAAAAAAAAGAAAAAAAAAACATTTAAAGAAGGCATTAAAGATCGATACACTATAAATAAAAGAAATGGTATCAACTAAGAATTCCGAACCTTGAAGTCAAATCTATAATCATCAAAGTTCAATTTCCAGGGGCAATAGTTCGGGAAACAATTACGAAGATGTTGAATTTCACTAGTAGGGAGATCACCATATACCCAAGGTCCCTCGATCAGAATAGGAGTGCGATACCACCTATAATCATGTTCTCGACGAATTCTCTCATTCGAAGGAAAATCAACATTAGTGCGTGGGGCTACCTTGATTCTGGGATCATCAACTTCATGAAGAAGAGGAAACCCTTTTGAGCATTTGCGAACAGGACTAACACTCCATCTAACAAAATTCTTAATAGTAATACCATCACCATAAGTATTCTGGAAATTTTCAGGCGTATAATTATCACGTTCTGAGGGATCGGGAACATAGCAAGTAAGACGGGTACGACCCTCGCTGCGAAGGGTACATTCATCGAGAATCCGCCACCAATTACCATTATACTGTGTAATGGAACGAAGTTGAGTATGCGGGGTCCTGCTGCGAGTAGCAAGAACTGTGAATTGGAAAGGGTTATTTTTCTCATACAGAGGAAGATGAAGACCAGCTTCCAAGGCACCAACAGAAATTAATAATCTATTATGGGTATATTGAAATTTTCTCATCGAATCATAGGTCATCATATCGGAAGTACTATCCGCAAAAGAAACTTTAAATCCTTGAAGGTTATGTCTTCTTTTAAATTCTTCAATATCCATGGATCGATAGCTATAAGATGACATTGACCGTTTACTTTTGGGGGCAACATTAGGAATATCGGGAGAAGAATCCCGTACGGTGCGAGGTACAGCAGGAGAAGGAGTAGCAATAGATGAATCTCGACGGGAAACAGCATATTGAGATGAAGAAGTCCTACTTGATCTCCTATTTCCACCCTGGTTGCCGGTAGTATCAGATTTCCTTGGAGACATATTGAAGATCTGAGCAAAAAGAAACGAAAGAAAGAAAAGATTAACATATAAAGAAATTACCTATTAATAATTACAGTGTAAAAAAGAGCCTTTTTATTCATGCATAACCTGAGAATCACAATCTTCTCACTACATCGATAGACCCACAGCCATAAAAAGAAAAATTTTGAATCAAGAAAGGTAAAGTTACTTACATGAAGAAAAGAAATTAACAATGGTCAAAATGAAGTGAAGAAGAAACCAATTAACAAGAACAGAACTCCTGAGTAGTAGGAAGATTTGAAAAGATTAAGGAAAACAAGGTGCAGTAACAAAAAGAGAAAAGACAGCAGAAAATTACAGGATATTTAAAGGAGGAGAATAGTAACCGCCACAAGATGGGAGAACGAGATAATCGAAATTTTTTTTTTTGAAAAAAGTGTAACTGACATAATCATGAGTATAAAAGTAATAAATACAGAGCCAGCGGAAAACTCGGAGAACGTGAAACTGAAAGTCCTTCTCTATTTTTCAAAATCTCGGATCGACCGTTGGATGATTTTGTAAAAAAGAGAAGAAGGGGGCAAATTGTTAGTAAATTAAAGAATCACGACACGTGGAAGAAGATCAAGCAAAGAAGCATCTAGATTAAAAAAGGTGAGAAACACAGGATCACTATCAAAGATATCGAATATCGAAAGACATGAGATGTTTCCTGAGCGAAGAGCTGCATGAGTGACACATAAGATCGAGAAAGCTGAACACCAAAGAATAAGACAAACAGTATTGATTGATAGCTGTTCGGGAAAGCAAAAAGTTATTAATACTATATTATTTTATGATCGAG
>JAJJMC010000306.1:898696-951664 GCA_023531435.1 Papaver californicum | reverse complement strand
CCCCCCCGGGGGGGGGGGAGAGAAACTTAATAAGGTCAAAATGTATGAGAAGAGAAGATAACTGAAATGAAAACAACAGCAGCAACAACCACTACTAAATCATGTTTCCTTAAAATTCACTGCAAAACTAGGATTAGAAGAAGTAAGTAGTGATAGTCAGTAGTAGAAGTAGTAGCAAGTAACAGAAAAATGGTGGTGCTACTGATGGAAATACACTTAAAAAACTTTTATAACACTCTTTCCAATTATAGCCTTTGCATGTAACTTAAATCTTACTCTTACACATCAAAAGTGACATTCCTTTCAACACAACTATGTACTCTCTCGGAGTTAACTTTTTATTTGTTGGATATCTAGTTATTCTACTCTGACTGTAACTCTATACGCATATCATGTCTGCCCTTTCTTCATGTTAAAGATTTTAGTCTGCTCGTGTGTTTAATGCCGGATTGCACTAAAAATACATTCCAGTTAACAAGTTAGCTTATTTAGGTGACACCACTTCCTTGTAATACTAGTATAAGGAAATAAAAATTGTTCACATGTGGTGGAGGATTTTTTATTTAGCCGCAATGCCCAGCCCAACTATTTTACACATAATTACTTCTGTTAATATTTACAGATTATTTGGTTAAAAAACTTATCCAAATTAACTTGATTAGAAATTGTTTATATTTCATAATAGTACGTTGTTAGATTAAAAATGCTCATATGTGGTGGCATCATCCATGACACATTCTCTTGGTAAAATTTATAAAGATCATTTATAAAAAAATATAATCACGTCTTCAATCAATTTCCACCATTTCGTTATTACTTTTTATACGTATATAATTAATTTAAAAAATTTTAGTATTTGCTTTTGAATAGTTTTTACTAATAAATATAAATAAAAGTGTGACTAGGATGGAAAGACATCCTCTGAATAGTGTGGTTCACTTAGAGGATGTCTTAAAAGAATTTTGTCCTATCATCCTCACATTAGTGGGTTCGAGATGATATTTTATAAGTATGGTTATGTATCCTATGTAGCACAAGACTCTTACTTTTAAAAACTAACCATCAAAGAAATTCATCAGGGGGTTAGTGAATTAAAAAATCTAGGGACATTGAGATAATTTTTAAATCTCTCATTAGTCAATTGAGATTTTAAGAGAGTCAAACCTCCTTATTATAGAATCGAGATTTTTTAAAAGTCACTCAAACACCCTTGTAATTGGCTTTATACTTCAAATTACATATTAGTAGTTTTTATAAATTTTGGAAGACCTTTTAAAGAAAATATGCATGGGAAAAGTCTCTTCCAAATAGGTAGTATTTTGGGAGACTTTAAAATTGGGATTAGTTTGTAACAAGGGAAGCAACTTTGATCTCGTATGCACCAAAATTTCCATTATGAATCACTTGGATCATGCTACTTCCATATTTCCTAGAGAATGTCAGTAAACCCTATATAGGGAAAAACACCGTGCACCTTGCCCACATGAATTTTCCGAATTATAAAGAAACTGGACCAATGTACGCATGTCTAACGGTTATCCCCTTGGAGTAGATTTATTTTGCAAATCTTTTATTTATTTATTTTTGTGTTATTTTGTTTCTTGTTTTAATTTGAAGATTGGTAAATTTTTTAATTTGATAAAGTAAATTATATTAGTATCTTTTTTGTTTATACAAATCACAGAGACTCGCTGAAAATCCATTATTTGTATCAACAAATTACTGTATTATTCTCGTTGAATCACTTGAAATCTTTACAATTCTAAAGAATCTCTGAGAGATTCCAATAAAATGTTTCTGAAAGTTCTTGAATTCCCCCATTCACTAACCATATAAGTTTTTTTCCAGAACTCATACCGAGAGAACTTTCCTTATAATGACAGTGTTAGTCCTAATTGGTGTCTCAGTTGTGATTTTTTGCTCTCTATAATTGGAAGTGTCTTCTCTATTATAAAAGTTTTTTTTTAATCTTTATTTTGGTAATTAGAAGAAATGTAGTTGTGGCTCAAAGTATGAAAGGTTGTTTGCTCCTTCTTTCTTTTGGGAGTGGGAAGATATAGATAGGCCTTTTAATGTTACTTATTGGAACGGATGTTGGCCATTATCATATGAAAATTAGTTACATATCTGTTATGCTAACATAAACAGATATCGGATAATGTCATAAAATTGTTTATTCCATTATTCTGTAGTTTATATGACCAACACAAAATCAATTAGAATGATCTAAATTAGCCATTAACTCATTTTATGTTCACAACAAGTCTGATAGGCTTGCTAGTTGCTACTATATTTGAAATGTTAGCAAGTCCACCAATTAGTAAACCTAAAAGAACAAATAAAAATGAATATCTAGCTTGATAAATTGTGAAATATTATCAAAAGAGAGAGTAAACAATCAAATGCAAAACATTAAGTACTAACTTAGAGATAACTTATATGATGATAAAAAAGATGATCCCAGGTGTTGGAAAATTGGGCTAAAAACTAAAAGGATTAAATCAAAACAAGATTCAAGGATCTTTATTCTTTTAGACAATAATTCGACATTTTCCAATATAATTGGCGACTACAAAAGGTCTTTGAATTATTCCTTTAGGATTCAATGAAGCCCTAACACTGTAATTGAACAAGGATTGTACTTCCTTGACCCGACCAAGAACACATTGTATTAAGATTCTGATGATGTTTATAAGAAGAAGAAAACAAATAGATTTTTGATATATTGAATTGGAGAACATCTTCACTATTTATAGGGGATTCATGTCTACTGGAGATGCCTCTTCATCTCCAACAGACGCATCCAAAATCCATCAATGGTGGCTTATGGGAATGGACGCGTATGTTCAATTTTGAACGGAAACTAATTAGGTTTTCAAAGTAAAAACCCGAAAAAAATTCCACAATACGTTATCTCGAACTCTGCTATGGCATTCCCCCTAGATCCCCACGTCTTGACCTATCAGGACGACCACAGATATCTTGAAAATATCCAACACCAAGTTGCCGCCAAAAGAAAAATTTGATATTGATAGAAGAAATGAAACTTAATAATCTATTTATTAGTAATTACTTTATTATAGTATGTGTGAAATTACGAAATAACTCTTATCTTATCATAACAGATAACTATCCGTTCAGAGATCCATTCCAATACAAAAATATTATTCGATAAGATATTTGTTTCAATAATTTCAGATAATATCTTAATTTACCAGACGAATAATGGATATTCGGTTATCGATCGGTAAACTTGGACATAAATAACAGATGATCACGTGGAATGGGATTACAAAATCTTGTTATTTATTCGGCAAAGTAGGGGATTTTATACAAACGGAAAGAAATAGGAGATATGGAGAGAATAGCGTGCATTTTGGTAAATATGTTGGGAAGTTTGGGGTAATTGCCGGAGAATACGGGGAGGAAATGGTACTATAATCCAACTATGGAGATTTGGAACAGAAGAGTAAAGTGAGAGGACCTAAAATTGATGGACCCTACCGGTATAACCCACGATGACAATCGAAGATAAATATAGTGGGTTCATCCTCATGTGGTCTCTTCAAAATTTCATTATAATGCTGCTGCCTCATGTGCACCTTTGCTAATAGCAGCTCCACCATCACCAAAATAATCTACGAACCATGAAGTCTCTAACGCTTTCTTTTTTCTTTCTTTTTTTCTTTTTTTTTTCTTTTTTTTTTCTTTTTTTTTTTGAAGGAAGAGATGAACCTAAAATACAAATGTTTTGTACCACAATAAAATTGCAATACATTACACATATTAAATACATGAATTGTAAAAAAGAATTTGATGATATTTGAATAATGACTTTTAATTAAGATTCTCCATTTTGATTTGAAGATATTTTCTTCTTCACTGTCTTCTTCGTTAAGACAAAATAGTCCCAAAAGGTAATAGTACGTACAAAACATCATTATCACGATAAATTCCGGTAGCAATTGACCTTCATAGAAATGTAGAATCACGTCACGCAGGGAGAACTCGTCTTTGTTAATATACTTGAAACGATAATAACAATTGATGGAAACGCCTAAAAGGCTATTATAAACTGACAGACACATTTTTGTGTCTAAATTGCTCTCGATTTTCTATTTTGTTAGTGTTCGACTTTGTACTTTTATTGGTTTTTGTGTTTTTATAGGTATTCTGGAGAAATGAATAATATAGAAAAATAGGCTCAAAAGGTTGTTAAAGGCACTCGGAAAAATTATTAAAGGCACCCGGGGAGAAGTGATCAAGGTACCCATACTTTGGATTGGGGGCACCCCCTTTTGATTTCAAAATACCGATTAAGGTGGGAAAGTTCTTTTTATTTCGGGAAGAACTTCTGTTGTCTTATGTTGCGTGATTTTGGGAGAGTTGGGTAATTAAAATTCACCCAAAGTGAATTAGATAACCAGAATATCATAAACACACGTCACAAACGTGTTTTGGCCGGGAAAATTGGTTGGCAGTAGTGAATTTGGACGGAAAACCGAGTTCCTCCCTGTTTTGGTTTCACACGTAATTAGAGGATGATTTGAACGTGTTTTATGATTCCTTATCAACTTAGAAGACTTCCTAGGGTTTAATAAACCTATATATATCAAAGAGAAGGGAGGAAATCGGAGGGAGGAGCTGCCAGAAAAGAGAACAAAGCAAACATGAAAATTGATGTTGCGAAGAAGAAGAAGACGCCGAAGAACATAAGACTGTCGTTGAACTCATTCTTTCTGTCGTTGTTTTAATCGTATCTTCAGCGGCTAAGGCAGTCTTATTTCTACTGCGGTATCGGTCCATTCTTCTTTTCTGTTTCCTTTTATTTCTTCTGTAACACTGAAATCACTTCACTGTAACGTTTATATACGTCTCAAAACTTCCGTGTTACTCCTATTTCACCATTGTAAGCACCTTTTGAGCAATGAAAGTCTATTTTGAGTGTGTTTCCATTACAATAAGCTAATCACCATCACTGGAGCGACGGAGGAAGCCGTTCATCCAATAATTATGGTAACTTCTATTTTAATTATATTTATTCTACAATTCTTTTATTATTAATTGCTTGAATTAAAATTGAAAAAAATGGTTTTTCTCAAATAATTGTGTTTTCTTCTGATGGGTCATACTTGGTTTTTAAACTCTTGATGTCTCATGCTCTTGATTAACAATTATTCTTTCAAAAACCTATCTTTGGCATATTTAGATTAAATTGAATATAAGAATTGTTAGATGTTATCACTGAAGTATTGGTTAATGGTGGAATTTTAAGCCCTAGTTCTTCTTCATCCATTTTAAAATCAAATTGTTCTAATTCTCTTTATTTTCAGTTGTTAAAAATTAGGTCTAGAAATTAAATCTTCACAAGTCCGAGAATCGAACCTATTTTACCACTATTCTAAAATCACATCAATTTTTGGCGCCGTCGACGCGGACTTGTTTTTAGGCTTAGAGTTTTAGATTTATTTTTAGGTTTTTATTTTTATTTTTAGTATTATTTTTTATTTTGTTCTATTTTACGTTTCTTTGGGTATTTCTCTTTTTGCTACAGGTTTGGATCTTGGATTGAAAGGAAATAAAGCCAAAGACTTTGGTGATTAAAGACTTGAAGTTAAAGTTAAGGAATTTGAGTTAAAAGTTAAAGCTTAAAGAACGGAGAAGAAGACAAAGACTTTTATTTTTAGATTTTATTTTTATTAATTAGATTTATTTTCTTTAGATTTTATTTGTTAGGAAAATTGTATTAGGAATTTTTATTATTTCTGTAATTTTTCTTTTATTTTTGGACATTTTTTGGACTTTATTTTGGACTTTGTACATTTTATTATTTTTAAACCCTACGGAAGGGTAATTTAAATATAAACTGCTACAGGGAAGGACGACAATTACGATATTGTCTCGGCCCTTCGGGTTCGCACACTGACACAAGAGTCGGTGGCCCGAGTCGACTACAACCGATTCATCACCCGTATGGTACGGGAGGTAAAACTCGTTCAACCCAAGAATCCCCTGCAAGTGGGTTTACTGTATTCCTTCGTATGCATATATGTTGAGGAATTAAATACGGTTTTACTTTTCTAGTAAAGGGCAAGAACTGGCCATACAAGATAAGGACTCGGATTTCATCACCATATCCTTCTTGCCCGCTTTAGGAACACGTTACCAAAAGCGAACCTAAATCTTAAAATTTTGACTAGAAAGAAACCGATAGGGTAACGAGCTTATAGGAAACTCGTTCAAAAGGACTGTATTGGTTACTTTGTTAGCCTAACTCGAAGTTCAGGAAGATTATTTTAAGTTGATTAGAGCCGCCTTGTAACCCAGGGAAAAGTTGCCAAAGAGACAGGGTTATCAAAGCTACTTAGAGCTTATCTTGTTTCTCTTCGACTTAATCTAATTCAGATCGTTCTAAGAGGTTTGCTAAAATTGTAACTAGTTGCCTTTCGAAGGAATAAAAAATGGTCTAGAAACAATGTAAGTGGAGCCATCATGTTTTTTGACTGCTAGATTCAATAGGTTTGATTTGGTTGAGTCGGCCTTGTTTGTGAATGTTTAGAACCCCCTTCATGTTAGGATTTATTTTCTTAGATTTTTTTTAATATATTAGGAAGTTTTTAGAAAATGTCGAACTGGTATTATGAGGACCAATACAATGAATATCCGACTGAATTTCAAAATAGACATTATCCATACTATCAACATTGTGTGGATAGTATCACCACCAACCTTTTGGAGGTTATTACTCATACCAGGGTGAGCCCAATTACTATTTGTACATACACCCGTCTTATGAACATGAAAGTGAGAAAAATTCTTATTCTTTGTCTTGGAGGGATACCCTAAAGCAGATGCAATCTAGTACTTCCTATGATGATTCTAGTTCTTTGTCTTGGAGGGATGCCCTAAAGCAGATGCAATCTAGTACTCCCCATGAACCTATTATGCATCTAGAAGAATCACACGAGCAGTTGCAAACAAGTACCCCTTATGATCCATTTTATTTTTTTAAAAGAATCCCTCAGGGAGTTGACTGAGAGTACAAAAAGGTTAAGATTAAGTGTGAATGAAATTTATGCAAAGAATAATATTGCTCAAAATGATCTTAATTGCCAATATAGTGCTACCCTTGATAATTATTCACCTAGTCAAGAGGACGAGGATAAAATTGGTAACACTACATATGTAGACGAGGTTCAAACATCTTCATGTTATTATGATGATAAGGATAGTATTGGTGAAGAACTTGAAATATACAGGCAGAGTAATCGGGAAATTGTCACTCCAATTGTGCTTCATGATGATAATGTTAGTTCTAGTTCAAATCCAAATAATTTTAATGATTATTCACCTATTCAGAAGGAAGAGGATTTGACTAAAGATACCACTGTTTTAGACGATGTAGAACTTTCTTGTTTTGAAGCTGATAATGGTTTAGAGGAACGTGTTTATCCTGAGAATACTGTTTTAGAGTCCAACGATTTAGAAACAATAGTCTTAGATTACAAAGATAGACCCGTAGATATTTTAAATATGAGTGAGGATGCACCACTTGATTATAACTCAGAAGAAGCTATTGACCATTTTCAGGAGTTTGATGATCTAGAAATTAGGGAAATTGTCACTAGTCTATCTAGGGACACCCAATATTCTAAGTTTGGGGGTGATTATCATTCTCACCGTGCTTTACCTTTGACTCTTTTAAAAGTCCCTCAGTTAGGACTTGATGTTTGTGCCTCTACCATATTAAGAGACTATCTTCAAGAACTGTTTCCCGAACCTAATCATGTCCAGAAAGAAGTTCAGTTGTTAGAAACTCATCCTCTGGTCGATGTGGTTTACCTATGCGATAATACCAAGATTGACTTTGTTTTCCCACCAAAATATTTTTTTCCATAAGTGGGAACGTTAGAATTTCAAATGTGTTAGTTATTAAGTTTTAAGACTAAACCTAATTACTTTAGGGAATCAGAATCGACACATTTACTTAAGAATGACCACCTTCATAGTAGTCAATTGTGTGAGTCAAATCTGATTGACTTTGAGGATCCACAATTATTCAGGTTATTATTATGTGCTTCTAAGTTCTTAGTTGAGTTATTCCAGACTCTACAACCTGTTCTTTTGATCCTGCCTACGAGGAAATCCATCCCATGAAATTATTTTATCTAGACCCTTTTATAGATCCTGAACCTAAACCACAACTAGAAGTAGTTGTCTTAAACAGAAAACTAAGTAATAGTGTGCTCGGTTTGTTCATTTTCTTGGCCTGTTGTAGTTTCCTCTTATTTGTGATAGCATTATTTGATTCAGATGACCCACAGTTGTTCCGACTATTGCTATATGATTTTATGAGGTGACTAATTCTTTCTAAGTCTGTTTGAAGACTTTAAACTTAGCACTTCTTGGGAGGTAACCCATGCTCATGCGACACGGTAACATCTTTCCTTAACTCCTTTCCTTCGATTGGTAACAGTTTCTCCTTGTTCATGCTTTTAATCATTCATCTTCAGAAACATTGAAGACATTGTTTGATTTAAGTTTGGGGGTAAGGGAGAAACTTTTAATGAAATATAAGACTCCAAAGTCTAGAAACTTATGAACAATTCAGGATGACACTAACCATTCTAGGTAGATAGAAACTTAGCTATTTTTCTATAAGAATTGGTGTGTGCGGTTAAATGATCTATTCATAAAAGGACAGAGTTCAGGTGTTAGAAATAACATGATAGTTTTCACCGTATCTCGGAGTCTATCTCAACCATATCACCTTTTGTTTTATTTTTGCAATTTTTGTGCTTCTCTAAGTGATTTGATGGGGCACCAATATCGAATTGTTATCACCGCCAGGATGGAGTAGAGTGTTTGAGATTATTTAGACTTTATTTTATTAAAAAAGAAAAAAAATATATATCGAGTATTGACACTTTGATAGCAATATGTGTGTGTTCTCCCTGTCTCCGTCGCCTAAGCAAGCGTGGAACACAGGATTCATGGAAACTATCATGTAAGATGCTGATAACGACCATGCACTTGGATTCAATTTGATCCAATCATGTTGTCAGTACATTTATAATTGTTTTATTTTCAATAAGTCGACCACTGGGGCCCTTGTATATACCAGCTTGGTCGATATTAATATCAGGATTAAGACTGGTGGGAGCATATCTCAATCTATAGGATTCATCCTGGCACTGAACTTCAGACAGATATGGGAAACATCGTTCACCTTAGTCAACATGCGCAAACTTCATCATCTCCATATCCATATTCTAAATCTTTTCATGTGATTGAAATTTGATAGATTCTGAGTATCGTGGTTGAACAACTATCTAAGTAAAGCTTTGTTTTCTTATATATGAATTTTAGTATGCTTGAGTAAAAACTCGTGTACATCAATTGGACTCATATAGGGTAATGATTCCCAGAGCCGAAGAATTTAGTATACCAACTAAATAGCTTGTTTAGTGTTTATCCTCAATCGTTCACGAGTAGTTAAAACTTGGAGCAAAGGATTTGTGGGTATACCTCTTGTAAACCTTCACAAGACAAAACCCGTCCACTAGGGACACCTAGGGGTTTAACGACTTATTACATATGCAAAATTTAGTCATGATCCTACGAAAGTGAGTTAGGATTTTATTTTACTAGATTTTATCGAGGACTAGCAAATAGTAAGTTTGGGGGTATTTGATAGACACATTTTTATGTCTGAATTGCGCTCGATTTTCTATTTTGTTAGTGTTCGATTTTGTATTTTTATTGGTTTTTTGTGTTTTTATAGGTATTGTGGAGAAATGAATAATCTGGAAAAAAATCGTCTCAAAAAAGTTGTTAAAGGCACTCGGAAAATTACTAAAGGCACCTGGAGAGAAGTGATCAAGGCAACCACACTTTGGATTTGGGCACCCCCTTTTGATTTCAAAATTCCGATTAAGGCGGGAAAGTCTTTTTATTTCGGGAAGAACTTCTGTTGGCTTATGTTGCGTGATTTTGGGAGAGTTGGGTAATTAAAATTCACCCAAAGTGAATTAGACAACCAGAATATCATAAACACACGTCACAAACGTGTTTTGGCCGGGAAAATTGGTTGGCAGAAGTGAATTTGGACGGAAAACCGAGTTCCTCCCTATTTCGGTTTCACACGTAATTAGAGGATGATTTGAACGTGTTTTATGATTCCTTATCAACTTAGAAGACTTCCTAGGGTTTAATAACCCTATATATATCAAAGAGAAGGGAGGAAATCGGAGGGAGGAGCTGCCAGAAAAGAGAAAAAAGCAAACTGGAAAACTGTTGTTGCGAAGAAGAAGAAGACGCTGAAGGAACATAAGACTGTCGCTGAACTCATTCTTTCTGTCGCTGTTTCAGTCGTATCTTCAGTTGCTAAGGAAGTCTTATTTCTACTGCGGTATCGGTCCATTCTTCTTTCCTGTTTCCTTTTATTTCTTCTGTAACACTGAGATCACTTCACTGTGACGTTTATATACGTCTCAAAACTTCTGTGTTACTCCTTTTTCACCATTGTAAGCACCTTTTGATCAATGGAAGTCTATTTTGAGTGTGTTTCCATTACAATAAGCTAATCACCATCACTGGAGCGACGGAGGAAGCCGTTCATCCAATAATTGTGGTAATTTCTATTTTAATTATATTTATTCTACAATTCTTTTATTATTAATTGCTTGAATTAAAATTGAAAAAATGATTTTTCTCAAATAATTGTGTTTTCTTCTGATGGGTCATACTTGGTTTTTAAACTCTTGATGTCTCATGCTCTTGATTAACAATTATTCTTTCAAAAACCTATCTTTGACATATTTAGATTAAATTGAATATAAGAATTGTTAGATGTTATCACTGAAGTATTGGTTAATGGTGGCATCTTAAGCCCTAGTTCTTCTTCATCCATTTTAAAATCAAATTGTTTTAATTCTCTTTATTTTCTGTTATTAAAAATTAGGTCTAGAAATTAAATCTTCATAAGTTCGAGAATCGAACCTATTTTACCACTATTCTAAAATCACATCATAAACCTCTGATGGGCATATAACCATTAGAGAATTGAATGAAATTGACGAAGAAAACCCTACAAAAACTTACAAACCGCTTATAATAACGATTATTTTATTTAAAACTATAATCTTATTGTATCCAAATCTGCCTAGAAATTCTGAATAAACCAGATAACTTCCAAACATATTTGGATTAAGATGATTAAAGATTAAAAATTTGGTTTGAGGAGAAGTTTTAGGAAGAAAAAAACGGATATTGATAGCATTTTTAGGGATTTTCTACTTCTGATGGACTCGTCTAGAAACTACTTGGCATATCGTGCATGCCCATTGCATTTTATGCGTTCTAAATATTTTAATAATTTTTAGGCTAAAATAAAAAATTGATGGTTTTTATAGACGGAGGGAATATATCAAGGTTAGGTAACACTGTGAAACGAAAATAGAGATGGTATCGTATTAACAGTTATAAAGATCGTATCCTGACACAGGTGGCACAAGAGGATTGTCAGATTTATTTGGGAATTTTTTTTAGCCCTCCCCCATTATCTAGGATGAGTTTGCTATTGTTTATACTCCTTCAGTCCGAGCTATATGTATTTACGGGGAATCTAAATATCTTAGATTTTAAAAAATTCTAAGTTTTATAAAAATTTATCTATTTTTTTGTTTTACCCTTTGCTATATTCTTAATATTAGAAACATCAAATTAGTTGTGGTGATATCCATGCATCATAAATATAGGTACATATAGAAAAACCATCTAGAAATTATAGTTTCTCCTATCTAGTTGGACAACCAAAAATCTCTTTTCTGCCTATATAACTTGGACGGAAGGAGGGATAAGGGAGTAAGTACACAGAAAAAAAAATCATCCTAGTGTTTGGTAAAGTTTTGTAAAATATTTATTATACAAATCACTTCCAAATTCCCCAAACTTTTAAAAGTTGAGGAGGAGGAGCTTCTAAAAGCTCCAAAAACAAAAGTTATAGTCTCACATTAATTTTCATATCTGGTTTTTCTTTTCTATCCATATATTATTTTGTAAATAACAAAAATTACCCTTAAATCTATATATTATCAAAATTTTATTCCTATATTCCATTATTTAAATACTACTCCCTCCGTTTCAGGAAAAGAGTTACTATCACTTTTTCATTTTAGCCTAAAAATAGGCTAAAATGAAAAAGTGATAGTAAATCTTTTCCTGAAATGGAGGTAGTATTATTTTTCATTTTCAAATTTTATTTTATATACTATTTCAATGAAATATTCTTTAATTTAATCAATAATAAAAATAAGAGAAAATATTAAATAATTAGTTTTAAATTTTAGTTTGACTTTTTGTTTGGAAATTATATTTGTAATAAAATGTGGTTAGATAAAAATAATATTTTTTAACAATAACAATAACAATAATTATTAGTAAATTAATATAAAATATATATTTAAATTTAATATTTAAAAGTTTAAGTATTATGAACCCAATAAGCTAGAACATATTTATTTTTCAGACAAAGATTTGTTTTTGTTGTTTGCTACGACAATAATAGTTGAACTTGATATTTTACAAAATGTTATGAAATAAATATTTGGTGGATTACACTTATACCATCATCTTTTCATTTCCCTCACTACTTTGTAACCACCACCACTAGTAGTACTGGGTGCATGCCCCTTAATTATATTGTAAGTGCTTATCTTCTTCTCCCTATAAACAGAGAGCAGCATTTTCTTTGTAATGGGATATCCCAATAAGAATTCTCATCCTCCTCATCCTCCTCCTCCTCCTCCTCCTTCTTTTTCTTCTTTTTTATTTCTATGTTTTCTTTAGTTTGCATCACGTTATCAGCACGCTTTGATTGCTGAGATTTTTTTTACAAAACATAATCGATCATTATTTTTTTATAAAAATAAAACATTATTTTTTTCTTAATTAATTAGGTTTAATCTTTTTTATTTTACTTACATCTAATTTCTAAGAGCTAACTTTTTAATTTGTCTCATAAATCACAAGATGTATATAAAAATATTTTTTAAACTATAATATTTAATTTTTGGTCAATTGACCATGATCACGTCTACATTTTCGGACAATATTTTTAGATCCTTTTATATTGATACTCTTCTTGTATCACTATTACTTTGATGGTTTATCATTGATTTAATTTTTTTATGTCAAAGCATTAGAAATTAATATCCATAAATTTATATGTTGTGATCAATAACAACCAAGGCTACGTGCTCGTATATGTTTTGTTTGGTTTTACGCCAATGGAAATGATGTATATATATATGGCATATTATTATGTATATACAGTCGTTTGGTCATTATGACCTACGGGTCATTAAAGAGTCATTTTTTTTCTTTTGTTACAGAGCTTCAATTGCACACGGTGCTTGCCCTCCTGATGGGTAATGGACGGTAAAGCCACAATCATATGCTTGTACAATGATTTTTTAATATATATATATTATTGATTGATTATTTATTATTATTTATTATTATTTTTATTATATATATATATATATATATATATATATATACGTAATAGGTGATTAACTATCTAAAATATGTTGATTTTTTTTTCTTCTCTAATTTTTCATAGAGAAAGAAAAAAAAAATCCATCAAAAGATGGTTTACGATTTCTATTCCTCTAATAAAACTCTAATCACGGTGTCATCGTGGATTTGATTACCTTTACGATGGTGAATCACATGCATGGTTCAAAAACCTCTGGCCAAATTATATTGGTATCTTTGTCCATTGGACAATGATCATGTGATTCATATACAATGTCTATCATTGTTGTTTTTTTACAAAAAACAACTGGTAAATTATAAAATGGATTTTTCCTTTGGTTTGACTAAAACGATACTTTTTTTTGTCAATGCAAAATTGATAAATCGAAGAAACCAATTGGTTTTGATTTTCTCCATCGTTTCTATAAGATGAGAGAAAACAAATTGGCATATTTTTCTAAATTATTGCTAATATGGTGTATTTTTTTTCATCAATCCTGTAAAATTACGATGATTTGTTAAATTAAGCATTTACCATATAATATGCCTTTCTGCTATAATAAATTATGGGTTTCTATTCTGGAAAAGAAATCATGCATTAACCACATAGTGGATTTTTAAAGTCAACTGGATTTGGTTTTCCCTATTGATCCTAAAAGGGATAAAATATCGTTATTATGGTATTCTCAATTGCAAACACCGGTGAAACAAGGAACTATTGCATTCCTGAGAGATATTGAGAAATTTTTATTTTTTTCCTCGTCGTAATAATCTCCATATTTTGGAACATTCCACTTGAAAATGGAATACGTAGGACACAAAAGATCAAAGGTTGCGCGTCCGGCTTGTTATCCAATATCATTAGTCCTTGTACTGACTATATTGATTTTGGTTTAATTTTATTTTGATAAAGAAAGTGTCCATAATTTCAATCTAAATCATTATCTCGTTGGCCCTTGAGGTCACACAGTTATTGGAGATTTGTTTGCATATTTTCAATGTTTTTGGTTTTAACATATAATTTATTTTTTCCAAAAGTAGTCTATGGTTGATGGTAAATATGTATGTCTATTAAGTTTGAATTTATTTTTTTAATACCGAAAGATGTAATTCATAATGATTATATTCTCAAATTAATTGGATAATACTTTAAGAAAGTTGATATTTTCGTTTATGAGATGAAAAAAAAAATCCACCATCACCAGGAGGGAGAGTATACACTACTAGAAGATATTTGGGTTAATTAACTTATAACTTATATCAGTCTCTCTCCCAACATGATCAAATTGAAAAAAGCTATCATTAATAATAGGTGTGAAATATATCATTTTTATTTTATATAAGTGTTTGCCTCTTGAAAGGAAAATCCAATCACATATAGCAACAAGTAGCTTTAGAATAAGCTACATGTAGTGCTCCAATTGAGACTACCAAAACACAATTCACACTCTTAAAATTAATAACTCTTCACTTAATGATGATGAGATTATAACGCACATGGGCACTAGTACCAGTAATTCTGATAATTTTTCAAAATATGCATACACTTGAGAATTGTGTAGGATCGCGGTAAGCTAAAATAATTATCGAATATTCGTTTACAGTAGCTACTGAAATGATAAATGATGGTGGTTGTTAACCCCTCTGCAGGGTAATATCGGCATATGTGATTGGAAGGCACAAAATCCAAATTATGTTGGGTTGAAATATCTTGAATAACACAATATTTTGATCAAAAATTTAACACCTTAAACATGCAAGCCTGAATTCTGAAAATTATAGGTTGATGTGGTCTTCATGCGTTATATGAGAAATATGATCGTCTAAAAAAACTATTTGAGAGTTTCATTTTTTTTCCTGAAACCCTAGGATTGGTTTAATAATATTTTGTTCACCTTGTATGATTTATTTGGCGTGGTAGTCCTTGAAGAACTTGTATTGCATTTACACTAGAAATGCGGTCGGAGAACATATTCAAATTTGTAATCCGTGGAGGATTCAAATTATACTCAGGCAACCGTCTGAATTGATCATGTCAGGTTTAACAATCCGTTATGTGTCTTTAGAAACTAGGTACAAAGTCAAAATTCCGGATTAGTTGATGATGTCAACTTTAATAGGTCTCTTGAAGAGTCCTTAAAAACACTAACATTCACGCTTAACATCATAAATTCTACAATTTCTTGATTTCGCAATTAAGAATTATGCTAGCATAAAGCTTATCTATTAACTAGACTATAGGATTTCCTACCTTGACTTCTACATTGGACTAGTCAATTTACATTGATGACAATGTAAAGTTTAAATGTGGGGGAGTGTTAAGCATTTAGAATTTTTAGTATTCACTTTGCAGGTAGAATTTTTAAACTTTTTGTACATATTTGCATGAAAACCTCAAACTTTTAGAGATTTTATAGTCACTTAGTATACTTCTAGTTACGTCTACATACGGAGTTCTTACTGAAATAATTGAACTTAGAAGTAATAGAGAACGACATTCGGAGTTCTTAGTTGTTGAGAGGCTAGAGCTGACAAAAAGGGACTTAAACTGCCGGTAGAGAGTACAATATTTGGGAAGTTGGTCATTCAATACCCATGAGTGAGGCACCAGACTTGCAATTCTTTGTACATGTCTAAATTTTCCGTTTAGAGTGTTTCATCTGCGCAAACTCCGAGTAGAATGATAAGCTACCCAACTTCGCATCAATTTCAGCACTACTTTTTGATCTCTTGAGTGTTATTTCTATCAATCATGAGGGTGGCATCAGAATTGCTAACTCTATCTTGTAGTCTTGTTTGCAGTTGGCACCATTCTCTCGACAATAACAGGTCCATAGAAACACCATTATCATCAACAAGCGGAGCATCAAAAATTTGAAGAAAAGTTGAAGACGTTCAAGGTTTACAAGCAACGGTACAAGAAAGAGCAAATTTCATATTCATTTAAAGCAACAATACAATGAGCAGAATTATATATACATGTTGAAGACTTATGTACAAGAGTGAAAGAAATCAAAATATGAGAGTTAGTGAAGTTCATGATATCGAGACAATACAAGTTGTGAAGAATCAAGTGGTAAAGTCCTTATCCCACGGCCATAGTAGTTTCATTATTTATTTTAATTTCAGTTTATATTTTATTTTGAGTTCCTGTTATTCATTTAAAAAAAAAAAAAAAAAGAAGAAGAATGATTATCATTTTAGTGTATATTTCTTTTTGTATTCATTCAATAAGGCCGTGGGGAAGAAGAAATCTATAAAGAAATTTAAAACAATAAAAATTTGAGGAAAAGAGTTACAATTGTCAAGTTTCTATGAAGTTCAAGAGTTCACCATCAACAGTTGAAGACCGAAGATTGAAGACGTTTCTATTGGATATCGTGAGAGTGGTACTGATTGTAGACCGGATAACAAGGTACATAAGCGTTCCCATCCTTACATAGTGGTTGATTTCCTTTCTTAGAGGTCATCAAATAAAAGAAAAAAATAGTTATTTTTCGTCCCACGTTTCTATTGGATAACATCTTTATATAATTCAGAAGGTTCATTTCCTTTCCACCATTCAACGTGTGCAGGATTTCTATCTTCATTCCTGCATGCACACATGAGAACCATAAAATGCGTCTTTTGAGTTTCACATTCATAAAATCCTATTGGTGAAGCCAGAATGTTTATTCGGTCACTCTCAAACCTGGATTCTGTCGTATGGTTGTTTTTTTCTAACTCAAGAGCTAAGCATGAGAATAACGTTCTTTATACTTCTAACTTTTCATTGTTAGTTTACAGAAACTTTATGTCTTCGTAGCTCTTTGGATGCATATGCTCTGGAATGTTTGAAAGTTAGAATTTAGGTTTTGTAGGTATATCTCTTGTAAACCCTCACGAGACTATAACTCGTCCACTAGGGACACCTAGGAGTTTAAAGGCTTGTTACACATGCTAAGTGTAACCGTATCCTCAACGAAATGGAGTTGTTATATTCTAGTTTAGTTTAGTTAGGTAGTTTGGTCAAGGACTAACAAAAGGCAAGTGTGGGGGAATTTGATAGGTGCATTATTTGCATTAGTTTGATGCTCTAATTCATTGCTTTTTTTTTAGCTTTCATATCATTATGATTTGATTTTGTTTGCTTTTGAGTTTCTTAGGAGTTTTGAAGTATATTCAACCAAAGAAGAAGAAATGAGTTCCTTACAACATGAAATGAGCAAGGAAGTCAAGTTCTACAAGTGAAGAAGAGCCAAAGACAAATTCAAATCATTCAAATTCATAAGTTCTTAATATCATCTTGAATATAACGAGAATACAAAGTGAAAGAAAAAAGAATGAGGTCATTCCGAGTTTCGTCCGAGTTTTCGACGAAGAAGTTATGGACAAAACAGACGAAGCAAGAAAAAGTCGTCTACAACATTTCAGTCGGCATGGTTCTCAACTATGCCGACTGGAGCACTTTTTCATACAAAAAACTTGGATTTTTAAGCCCTAAAGTCGGCACGGTTCATTGGGAATCGACCATGCCGACTGGAGCAAGTTTGGGTACAAAAAATTGGAGTTATTTTGGTCTTAGAGTCGGCACGGTTCATGGATATCAACCATGCCAACTGTGGCAAACCTATGGGGTCTGTTTTACGCGTTTTTGACTTCTAAAAGGAGGAAACACAATCCCGAAAGGATTTTAAGCCCTAGATTTCGTGGATACTAGATAAGGGGACTCTCCCAAGACATTAAGAAAACACTTTTTAGACTTGAAAACAACAAGGAGAAGAAGGAGCTAGGGATTGGAGTTGCGGTTGAACATCACGATTTCTAGGGTTTGCTTTACTTGCTTTCTTATATATTTTCCATGGATTTTGAGAAATCCCTGATGAATTAAAATTTTATTATTGGTTAAGGATGTAACCTAAAGTCATGAACATGTTATTCAATTAATGCTTTAGTTTCGTCATTCACTCTCTTGTATATCGTTCAAGTTTTACTATGTATAACAATTATTTGATTGTTTTCATATAATATGATTAGTTATTTCGCATGTTTGAGTCGTGAATTAAATATCTTAATAACTTCTATTCAGCTAATTAGGAGTGTTAGGCAATCTTATCAAGAACCTTAATACCTAGTAGTAATTTGTGATCACTAGCGGTGCGAATCATGAAGGAACTCACAAGTAATACTTGGTCTAGGTTGAATATGCCACGATTGTGTTTGTATTGCCTATGAATAACCCGCCTCACAAAATCTAAAGCTTTCTTCAAATTGAATCTCTTAGCGATAAAGCATTAGTTATTTGGTACAAAAGAATTCATATATTAGCGATTACAATATTTGTTGAGCAGTGGAGACGTAACAAAGTGTTGACACCGATTGGGGATACTTTAGGATTATTGGTAACATGAGAGAGTGAATGATGATATTGATATTTTATTGCATGTCATATGTAATGATGGACGGTGAATTCCTTAACCAGTCTTCTCTTATAATATTTTCCTAAACACTTTTAGTTTAAGTTACTTTGAACAACAAAACCCCTCCTGTTTACATAAGTAATCAAAATAACTTGACAAATATCTCCCTGAGGAACAAATTTGTTCTTACTGCTATATTTTAATCCATATTTTTGAAGTAGAGAACTTGAAAATAATTTTGCTTGGCTGACAATCGACCGAGGAGTTGTATATTTTTGTCTATTTAGTGGATGCACATATTTGATTAGACCAAATCAACATAACCACCTTTTAGGATTTTGGATTCCTTCTGAACCACATAAGGTTTAATCAACAATATTGTTATTGTTTGTTCATGTATGGTAATATATTCGTCTCTTGGCACTTTGATGACGAAATTACATGAACTACTTCTGCAAATCATCTCGAAGAAGCTAACAATCCAAGACACACATCCTCAATGTACTTAAATAAGCATGAAGACTCGATAACACTACTACAAGAAGACTAACACAAAAGAAGACTTCATCAACTAGAAATTTTCTACATTCAAGAAACTCGTTCATCGAAATTGAGAAATCTTAACTCAAACATTTGCAAACAAAGATTTTACTGAAGTACTTATCAGGGAGAGCATTATAGTAAAAGGTATTTTACTGGAAAATCACGTTGTACTCTTTTTCCTTCGTTATGGTTTTGTCCAACACTACTCTATATGTTTCGTACTCTTTTTCCTTCGCCTAAGTTTTCCCCTTAGGGTTTTCCTAGCAAAGTTTTAATGAGGCAATGTTATTAGTGTAGTGTCATCCAAGGGGGAGTGTTATGAAATAAATATTTGGTGGATTTACACCACACTTACTCCATTATCTTTTCATATCCTCTTCACCTCTTTATTTCCCCCATTACTTTGTAGCCACCACCACTAATAGTAATGGGTGCATTCCCTTTAATTTTATTGTAAATACTCATTTTCTACTCCCTATAAATATAGAGCTTTTCCTTTTTAATTGGGATATCCCAATAAGAATTCTCCTTCTTCTTATTCTTTATTTCTATATTTTCTTTAGTTTGCAACATAAAACACAATTTGATCACTTTTTTAATCAGTTTTAACTTTTGATTGTATGTTACCAAAAGTTCAACTGCTTTTTTTACACAAAACAACACAACAATGCACATCATAGAAACACTTTTACAACACTCACAACAATATCAAACTAAGCCTAAGAAGTCAAGACTATATGAAATATTGTGTTAACTTCTTCTCGATCAGAGACGAACCAATGAGGGGACTAACCTGGGGTTTATTCCGGGTAACCTCCTGGACTATCTCCCTAAAATTTTCTTCAAATATACAATTCTGGGGTTGGTAAACAATGTAGCTCGTATCAAAGTAAAAAAAAAAAGGTCACCTCTCGGGTCCCTCCCTATTATCAATGGAGCATGTTTATGAGGTAATGATATTTTTTTTTGTAATACTGACGCTACCAAGTATTGTACATGTCTCGTTGTTATTTGGTATATAAATAGTCTTTTGTTGTTTATTATAAATTTCTAAGTACGATATGAAATCTCAAAGCACGAATTTTGGACAACATTTGCTGAGGGCATGACATTTTCGTTCCTAAAAGGATAAAACATGTTGTTATGGAATCAGGTAAGTTGGTAAAGGATAATAAGAATGTTGATTTTCCTGAGTTATTTGTTTGTGTTTTTAGACAATTTCAAAAACACTAGTTCTTTGAATCAATGTGGAATTAAAGTAGATGCAAATTAAAAAATAATAATAAAGCAAGAACGCGAAATTTAACATGGTTCGGTAATTTTTTTATATCCAAGAATGACTTTATTATATAATTTTTTATAAAGAATTAAACACTCTTATAAAATATGAACAATAGCGTGTTGACCATAAACACTCATATAATTCAAAAAACAAAGCATTTTATCTCCTCTAAAGTCGATTTCTTGACATAAACTGCTAATTTACGAGATGTTTTTCCTTCATGGATACCTATGTATATATATAGGTTAGAAACTTGGATTCCAAGTATTTTCTTTATCAAGGAAACAACCCAAACAAGGGATATGATAACAAAGTTGTAGATGCTCTTTATACTGTGGAGATGGGGTAAACTTCAACTTGTAATGCTTTAACCTAAATTCAACCTACTTGGCTAACTGAGGTGTAAGAAAAATACAAGGGAGATTCTCTAGCTCACGACTTGATTCATAAGATAATAATACACCCTTTTGGCATTCGTAACTATACTTATCAACAAGGTGTTTTGTGATACAAACAAGGGGTCTACATTGGAAAAGTTTGAGATATTAAACAAAAGGTGATTGTTAAAATTCACTCTTTTGTCACTGGTGGTCACTCTGGTTCACAAGCTGGCTATTAAAAGCCTGTTCTTTTGTTGGGTTAGAATGAAACAACAAGTACTACGGTACATTCAGGAATGTGCCATCAGCACAAGGGTTTCAACTCATTACTAGCTCTTTTGTTACAGCCATTGCCCATTCCAAAGTAAGCTTGGGAAAACATTAGCATGGGACTCATAATATAATTGCCTAAATTTGCTGGAAGAAAAATATTTTTGGTGGTTGTGGACATATTTACGAAGTAACATAACTTTTTATCGCTCAGCCATCCTTACACAACTTCATCAGTGGATAAATTAAGTCTTCCATAATACAATTTTCAAGTTGTATAGATTACCTAAATCCATTGTGTTTGTGACGCCTCTGATTTGGAAAGGATTTTTTAGCACAATTGGATAAAGGGTTACAAAAATAAAAACCTTTGCAATTAAGTGTAACGGGCAGAGAGGAATCCAGGGATAGGTAACCTCCCGAGAAGTTGTTGTTGGATGACCACTGCAGTGCCCGTTAAAAACTCTATAATGTTTTATTATCGTATCGCATTGGGTAAGTGGGAACAATATCAATGCAGGGTCGTTGTCTATCGAGGTTGAGAGGATATGTTGCGCGGGTTGGGCCAGGTACTTGCATCACGCTTTGCATGAAACATTGTAGATTTTGGCTTGTATATTTCGGAGCTGGAAGGATCAATTCTAAGGTGTTGGGATGGCAACATCCCTAATTCGGCATGTAGGGTTCATTAATGTAATATAAGTACATGTCATAAACTAATATTGTCTAGGAGTCACCGACCAATTTTTCAAGAAGATTATCGTTAGCCGGCTGGACGATTAAGATTTCCTTTAGATTATCAAATCAATACCGTCAAAGAAAAATTATATGATTAAAACTCAGTGTGGATCATGACAAAGGTGAAACTTTTAAACAAATTAGTTACATCTCTTATTTTTCGAAAGTTCAACAACGAAGACTATAACATCTTATTTTGTCCGATCATGGTTATTCGAAAGTTAAATAATCCTAAGTTCAAATACCATACAATAAGTTAGTAGAACACTAACCATGTATTCCATTCCTTTGACACTTCGATCAATTTCAATAATCAAGTATTTCATACTAAAGTCACAACTTTATTTTGATACTTCGTTTCTTTCACAAATAGATGGATAGATAGAGAGGATGATAATCATAGGAAGGAAATAAAATCTTCAAATATTTGCGTACCTTACGATGGATGATGTCTTCGTTTAATCTTCATTGTTCGTCTTCAATTACCATGGCTAAGTTGAAATATTCCATCATAACCTCTACAACTAAGTCTAACCTATTCTGAAGTCTGACTTTAACAAATATTTCAATCGTAAGTTTTGACATCTAAACTTGTCATCATACTTAACATACTACGCCTGCGGGTCCAACTGGGCAATGCTCTAAACTGATAGACAAGCATAGACGGTTAAAGCATTTTTTGAGTCTTATTTGAGGTGTATGACTAGCTTCAAGCCTACTAAAATGGATCATTGGCCTGTCACTAGCTTAGTGGTGGTACACATCTAATCATACTAGTCTCAATCTCACTCCATCACTAGCTCAACAATGGTTCAACACACCGTATTGATAAACACATCTATATGTCTAATTTGAGCTCACATTTATATTGCTATTACTCGATTTTTATATTAATATTCTTATTTTGTATGTTTTTAGGTATTTTTTGGAAGAATAAAGTTTTGTGGAAATTCGGATTGAAAGTGTTAAAGGCACTCAGGAAAATTGATAAAGATACCCCAAACTCTGGATAAAGGCACCCATCTCTTAACATTTCAAACTAAATTTAGGCGAGAAATTATTCTTCACGCCTGTGAAAATTTGGTTCGAGATTTTAAAGAGGATTTTGGGTTATAAAGACAAGATATCTTCTTTCCTTGTTAAGAGGGATACGCACACAAGTTTTAAATTAAACAAAATCTCTTGCTTGCGAAAAAAAGAAAGAAAAGACATTCTCGGTATAAAAAGAAGTATGCGACTTTTTACCTAAATCGTGTGAGTTGGATTCTCTACATTTTTATATAAATCAGAACAAATAGAGGAAACAAAATCTTGTTTATATTTAAAGGAAAAGAAAAAAAATCAGAAAGAAAAAAAAAATACCGAGGAGAAGATATGTGAGAATGATTTGGAAAGATATTCAAGTATTTGGGAGTTATTGAGATAAGATATTCGAGTTAATGAGGGTTGTACTATAAATACAAGAAGAATAGAGAGTTTGGGAGAGGGAGGGGGGATGGCAGAGGCCGAAAACATAAGAAAAAGAATCCATAAAAATTTGTTGTTGTTGCTGCTGCTCAAGAACAAAGACTAGGCAACGGTTCCTTCAACCACTTGTCACGGTTTCTTTAACCGTTTTGCAAAGTTTATCTTCGCTTTGTAACATTTATCTTCAAGCTCCATTGCAACAGTTAATCTGTAACGTCCAGAAAACGTTGCAGATTCCCTGTTGCATTACTTTTAGCTTTTTTTCATCTTTCAAACACTTTTTGAGTTTTGTAGTTATCTTTTGAGGGTGTTTTGAGCAAGATGAGATAAACCCCATCACTGAGGCAAGGAGGAGGCCATTTTTCCATGATTAATTGGTAACTTTTTTTTTTTTATGACTTTTACATTTATTTTTAATTGAAATTATGATTTTTCTTAATTTATTGTGATTTGATTTGGTGGTTTATGTTGGTACCTAGAGATTTTGATGAGCCATGCTTGTGATTTACAATTGATATTTTAAAAATCTACCTTTGGAAAAAATTAGAGTTACTTATTTGATCTAGAATTGTATAAAATTATTATTTTTGGAATCAATTAAAAGTGGTTAATGGTGAAATCCATAACCTCAGTATTTGTGAATATTACTTTCATCTTTTGTGTATATTTTCTAGTTTAAAATCAGTTTTTAAATCTAAAATCAATCTTCATAAGTTCGGGAGTTTGAACCTTATTTACCACTATTGTAAAATACATCTCTCACTCTACTTGCGGTTTTGTATAAAAATCGACCACCATAATTTGGAGTTGTGGCTTCACAAGATGAAATAAATGGTACTCCTAAAGATTATTTGCAACAAAGACAAGTTTAATGGGTTAAATTCTTAAGGGAGCAAAAGTTAGGTCAACACAAAATCAAGCAATAGCCAGAAAGGCCCGAAAGGTCTTTTGAAGTGGGTGATTGCCAAACTGAGTTAAGACTTCAACCATATAGACATAATTGTTTGCAGATGAGAAAGAATCTAAAACTAACTGCAAATTTTTTGGACCATACCAAATGATTGCTAAGGTGGGAGCAGTTGCATACAAACTCCGGTTATATGTAGGTTCTAAGATCCACTCTAAGTTGGGTACTAGTTTGATTCCTCTGACAACTGTATTTGTTATAGATTCAGAAGGCAACATAAAATTTACTTCCCCCAGGGTACTAGCAACCAAAAAAATTCAGAAGAATCATCAAGATGTTGCACAAATATAAGTGCAATAGAAAGGGTTTCAAGCTAAGATGATACATAGGAAGGCATGCAGTTCATAAAAAATCAGTTTCCTGAGATGATCCCCAAGGACAAGGATCTGGTGAAGTAAAGTGTATTTGTCATGTCCCTGGTGAAGTAAACTGGGTGTATTTGTCATGTCCCTGTATGATTAGTTGCACATGTTATGAGCAAGATATTTTATGTACTTATTAGCTTCTCGAGTTATAATCTGCTGGTTAAAAAATTATTAATCAAGATTCATCTCTTATCTCCTTTTTCTTCTCCTCTCTAATTCTTTAGGAAGAACTTGAGTTGTTTTTATAATCCTTGGTAGTGTAGATCACTACATATCCAGCACCATCTATTATTTTAAAAACCAGTTGTTGAAATTAAAAGTAATACACTAATTTCTATAACAATGTAGATCACCGTAAAACTAATATAAGACCAAAAAAATTAGCTTCAAATTAATAATCATCTGGCTTTTATAGAAAAAATAGTTTTAAAATTGTCAAATAGCATGAGGAAAGCTACGTCAACAAACAATCCTCTAGGGTTTGTGTATATACATATATTCCCTTCGTTTCTAAAAGATAGGCAAGGTTATATGAGTATGCCAAAAAGATAGGCTTGTTTCTATAAAAGGAAAATCAAATGTTATTAGATTACTACTTCACTCATAATAAGGGACCACATCTCTTTCTTTTAACAAATTTGGAACCATTTCTCTCTTCTTCTTTTTAAATATTTAAGAAGGCTATTTTTTTATAAGGATAAATTAGGAAAAAATATAAAAAAATTAGTTCAAATGATTGGTTTTTTCTATTTTTATGAAAAATTAAATAAGTCTATATTTTAGAAACTGACAAATTGTAATAAAAAGAAAATTCACGTCATTTTAGGTAAGAGTATGACAAAAAAATATTTTAGTAATGAAACGAAGACGTTGCACCATAAACGAGAAATCATAATCGTTTTCTTGTTTTTGTTTTTGGCAAGTATTGTACCAAATCTTTCTATGGGGATGAGAATCTCTCATTTGCAGGACCAGTTAAAAAAATATGCTCCTATAGCTACGGCGGCCAAGCAGAAGTGACACCACACCAAATTGTCCGAAAGGATTTTAATTATTTCATAGGTGTGAATGTGCGATATCATTTATACCTTATCTGCATCATCACACAGAACTTCGGTCATCAACTTCTTCGGATAATAAAAATGTAGCTTGATGAACAACAAATGATCAGCTTTTGACATGGGATTGGTATGTTTAGCTCATACGGTCAAGACCAAGATTCAAAAATCTAGAATGCTGTGGCTATTCCACACCGCTTCTTGTGGTTAGAGACTGTTTATGTTACCCGTTCATGCACAATAAGGATAGGGAGTCGGACCAGAAACTGTGAAGATACAAAGTTTCCGTATACGTTGAAAAACATAGGTCGTGACTCGTGAGGTAATATGTCAACTTTATAACTCAATTGAAGACAGTGAATCTTGGTGAGAAATTATAATATTTGAACAGGGAACGAGGGAAACCAATGTACAGCATTTGGTGATCATTTAGTTCTCACTCTACCCAAGATATGTCAAATCCCTAATGTTTTTTTATGGGATCTATTAATTTTTCCTATAGGGGCTAGATTCGCTAGAACGTAAACACAGAGAAACCCCTACAAAAGAAAAAGTTGTATAATTAATTCTAAATGAGGTCCTACGTTTTGCAATGTTTCAACGTTTTTAAGTGTCTGATGTGGGCATGGAAGAATGCAAGGTAAGCAACCCCACAGGGCACAGTATGCATATGCATATGCATATGCACAAGTACTTTATCTTCCTTGATTCTTCGCGTCTCTTTTTTAGTCGTCTTGAAACCCTACTTTAAAGAAAAGAAAGGTAAGAAAAAAGAAAAGAAAATTAATCTTTAAACCTTTAAGTTTGGTTTTGCTAACTAGCTTACTGTTCCTTGGATTCATCTCTTTAGGCCCGAACTGTTAATTGCATGAAAAGCAGTTGAACTCAATAGTATCCACGAGTCTCCCCCATCTATCTTTCTTGTTGGGAACTTGAAAACGGAAGTGAATATAAATAGAGAAGTTGAAGACGTAAAGCCAAAGATCTAGATATATAAAAATTTCATGTTGAACGGTGAGAAAATCCTTATTTTCTATTGGTCGAAATAAGATTTTTATGAAACTAGAGTTTCGGTAAGGACGCTCGGCATAATTTGATTAGTGTAAATATTTAGAAGTTAAAAAAACTCACTCTTCTATTGGCTATTTTGTTTTAAAATTATTACACTTTATTTTACACCTAATGCTTAATTGTACTAGGCCAACGTCACCTACAATGGGTAGACAACACCGCAAATAGACGATCTACGTTTAATCATCTTTAATAAACGGCTACCGTTAAATTTATATTCTTAAATAAGATAAAAAAAAACTAAATATATATATTCATTCTGATTTCTAGCTAACCAAACTTTGTAAAAGAGGTGAATCCAACACATACGGGTACGGGTAACTATCAATTTCATCATCGTTATTTGTTTCATTTTAAATATACTTTTTATTTTATAAAAAAGGTGAATCCAACATATACGGATACGGGTAACTATCAATTCATCATCATTATTTGTTTCATTTTAAATATACTTTTTATTTGTACGGGATGAAATTAATCTTAAAACATTCTTTCAAAATTTGAACTCAATCTTGAGGTATTATAAAAAGATACGAATAATTTTTAAACATAACAGACTGAAAAAGGTACATTTTTAAACATAACAGATTCAAAAAGATACAAACAACTATGTCCATTGTGTAGCACGGATATAAATCTAGTTTAAAATAAATGAAGAAAGAAGGATTTGACTGTGTTCGATTGACCCTTATTAGGGAGGTCAAGACCGCACGCATGGATGGGCGATCGGAGGCCCAAATAAAGTGCGTGTTATGCATTTGGAAGTCGTTGGTGTTTCTTGTTTTAGAGTCCAAGTTGTCTAAATGTCAATTTTTATATCTGAATTGGGTCTCTTAACTCTAATGCATTTCTGTAAAGTCTAGATAAGGACAAGGTTGAAGGCTAAAGCGGTCTCACTGATATGTACATCAAGTGTTAAACTTGTGTGAGAAACTGAGTTTTGTCTGGGTTCTACTGTTTGGGGTTAAAGGCTTCGGCCCTAAACCAAGTTTGTAGTTTTCTTTTTTTTCCTCCGTCACCAACAACCATAAAAAAAAAAAGAAAATAGTTTAGGGAGTTGATTTCTATTAATGGGCATCTCGGGCATCTCGGATATGTGTTGTGAGAAGAGCACTATAATAATAAGGATGTTTTTCTAGTGGATTTTAGGCGTGAATATAGCATGCGATGATGAATCGCACATACTTAGTGTTGTGGTTGTGTGTTTGTTTTCTAATTTATTTTCTGACATCTGCCTTCTTTATTAATTGTTTGACTCAACCTGATCGGCTCGAATGATATTGTTACAACTCTGTTGCATCAGTACTATGATCCAATGTCACCATCTCACATTTCTGTCATGTAAACTTTGGAAAGGTGAGTACTATCAAAGAAATCTAAACGAATTGGTATATACAACTCTGTAGCCTAACAAACCGCAGAATCTTAAGATCTTGGAATGTCATGATGAATAATAAGCAAACCAAGTATAAGCAACAATTATAAACAAGAAAGTAAAGCAAACTCACAAGACACAAGATTTATAATGGTTTCAACAATATATAAAAACGTGTATGTATTGTCTACATCTACTTTGATCCGCATCAACTCAATCCATTATCAATAAACGATTAAAACTTAGAAAACCTTCATGGGAATCCCAACAAAACCTTGGTTACACCGCATCGATTACCCAAGACAATTACCTTATCTCTTGTTCCGCCAGTTCGCAAACCTACTGTAAAAAAAAGTCTATATCAACTTAAGTTATTACACCAATTCACGAACCAATAAATTGACTTATGAACTTATGAAAACAAAAGTTAATAAAAACATTTGTTTTTATGCCAGTTCGTGAACCGATAAATTGAGTTCGCAAACTATCACTAAGTCTTCAACTTCCAACAATCACCCACTTTGAAGATTTATTGATTGTCTTTGATTCTTCTTTGCCTTCATCTTCATATCAATTTGGATTGTTGGTGTTAAAAAACTTCCTTGATGTGGCTTCTCTCCCAGATACCCATTATAAGAGAACAACTAAATCCTTGCATATCTTTAGTTAATTGTCTTATGTAACTACCTTGGTAAACATATCCGTCGGATTCTTGGAACAAAGAATATTCTCGAGCTTCAACTTTCTTTCTTCTAAAAGATCTGTAATAAAATGATAATGAATATCTATATGCCTCGTCCTAACATGATATACTGAGTTCTTTGCTAAATATGTATGGCATTGATTGTCATTATACATAACACTATCCTTTTGTTCCTTCCCTAACTCGGCTAACAAACCTCGTAACCATATCGATTTTCTGCCCACTTATGTCATCCCTACATACTTAGGTTATGTAGTAGACAATGTCACCAACGTCTGTAATCGTGAGTTCCAGCTCACTGCAGCCGACCCATAGTATAAACATAATTTGTCATATTTTGTCTTTTATCTACATCACCTGCGAAGTTTACATCCACATAACCTCTCAAGATAGAACCACCTCTTCCATGGCACGATGATATGTTTATGTTACCTCTCAATGACCTAGGTATCAACTTTGCCGCCTCTCAATGTTGTTTTCCTGGGTTGCACTACACCATATGAGGAATTTTAAGACATTTATATTTTTTGCATTGAGACGTTTATATAAGTTGCTTATGATACAACGAACATAAACGTCTCAAATGAAAAATACATGGTGAGTTAATTTCTAATTATTAGAATTAATTAAGAGACGTTTATGATACACTTATATATATGTCTCAAAGTATAGCATACTTGTTAAAAAATATTCACGTTTTAGTCATTTCCCATAATAAGATTATAATTTGATTTTTATTTTCAGTTTTAATTAAATTCCCTACCAAAACCCAAAAATTCCCCCTAAAAATTCTCTCATCTCCTATGAATCTCCCCTTGTGGACACCATATTCCATATGTCCTCCTACGCACAAGAGGTTAGTAATTTGTAAAGGCGTCAAACCCAATTCCAAGCCTAGGAATACTCTACAATGTATGTAATTTAGCTAGGACCATCATTGAAGAGGTGCTCCCTCAAACCAATAAATATGTAATTTTAGTCTCAAGGCTAAGGACCCCAACTTGAAGATTTACATGAATGAAGTGCAAGTTCTTTCTCTAGTGTATTTTTACTTATGTTTTAGCTTCATGATGAGTTTGTTCACACTTGGGTGTACTTGTTAGATTTCTAACAACTACATATTGGCGCCGACTAAGAGAACGACAAATTCCACTAAAGCAAAAGTCATGAAGAGATTGAAGAAGTACAATTGATGAAGAATCAAGTGGTGGAAAGAAACAAAATCTCAAGAAGAAAAGTAAAGCACTGCACAGAAACTTCTTGTCTCAAAGCACATTGAAAATAAAAATGGTCGGATAGTTTACAAAAGAATGGAGGTCAATATCAGAGCTACAACACATGAGGGACATAACTCTGACTCAGAAGATGAAAGCCGACGATAAGAACCGATGCTGAGAAGCCCAAACTCGTACATTTTAGCCCTAGCGCTGGGAAAAAAATGCACAGTTAGAGGCGGTCATAGAAAAGCTTGGCGCGATGTTGAAGCAACTTAACTCCGGACCGAGGCACCAAACAGAGGAAAGCTTCCAAAAGGCAATACTAACAGAGGACCTATAATAGTATTTCCTTCCCCACCTGAGTCAGAGGTAGGAAGAGAAGTTTTCGATTTATCACGTTACTTCTCAACCATACCAAAAAGGCACCCGTCACTGGCGGAGTTCCATGGTCGATGTAACTTGATCTCCAAAGTTGCATCCATGATCATAAAGTCGCACCAAACACCACGTAACGGGGAATATAACCGCCCACAGTTCTTTTACATGTCGTATTCGCGGAGATCAGCAACACAAACCCAATGTTACCTCCGTTCAAGAGAGACGTTAAAGAACTGGAACTCACTGAGATTAATGTAATGTGCATTCCACCACAACTAGGGGCATACTACATACGGTTGCCGATATTTCAAAAAACTTAGTGCAAAACCTGATAGAAGAATGAGAACTACAAAAATACGCACGACATGACAACACCATGAACAAAATCACAGATATCAACGAAGGTTTGATGAACATGTCTGAGCCAATCCTCCAAAGACTGTGGAGATGGGCAGAGAAACAACAAAGTTGTTTTAGGGTAAAAATAGATCAAAAAATTCAGAGGTAAATCTTAATGAATATGAGAGATGAAAATCGTACAATACTAGCCTAAACCAAGAAATGACCATTCAAGTTTTACTTCGGTCACAAATGAGGAGAAGGGTTGATCTTAGGAAAAAAAAAACAGAGAATGATGAGATCAAAGTGTGATGGATTCTAGTTGAAGAACATAAGTATTTATAATTGAGTTCTTTTTTTGGCAGAGTAGTTTATGATAGCCTGATGTGACTTCGATAAACGTAACCCCCTTTTGGGATAGATGAAGTCATTCATTTATAGTATTTAACTCACACTAATGATCTTATAAGAAGTGGAAGAGTGGAGAAGTGGAAAACGTGGTTGAAATCATGCCCATGATTGGAGGGAAGACCAAGAAACCGTACAACTACTACTCCCTTATCCCAGCAATGCTCACACAACTTGATCCTCTCTCATTGTGGGTATACAATTACACCGCATATGTCGTAAACCTCCAAACCAATAATGAATATCTCATGTGACATGTTTGATGTCTCGTAGAAGTTTGATATTTAGGTCATATGAATGACTTCCTTAATTAATTGATTAACTAATGCATCATGCCTTGAATACTAATTAATTAATTAGACTGCTAGCGTCAAGTCCAGTGAGGTTAGTAGGTCTATCAGTGACTTAGTGAACTTAGTAAGTTAAGAAGAGTACACTTTGTGAATTTAGTATTATCGAGAGTTGAGCTCTGATGATGCTAGACGTGGTCATCAGATGGCATGGTGATACCGCTATTAATAATTATGCCAGACATTGGTAGTTGAGTAAACTGAATACAGGGATGCAATCGCTGGATCTTTTAATATGCAAGGCATCGTGTATCTAGTTAGGATACTCGACTGCTATCTATGAGTGGCTTGGTGCATGAATTGGAGAAACCAGTGGCTAATGGAATCAAGTGGCATATCTAGGTGATTTGCGAGCAGGGTGGAAAGTTTGGTATTGCACCAAGAAAATAAGAGGCAGAATGTGTAATATGTAGAAATACTAGCACTGGAATGGTACTAGGAGGTTGACATTCACATTAGGTTAATGTCGTGAAATATAATAGTGCGAGTACTAGGGTGGTGCCGTTTAAGGTTGGGTTGGCGCTGGCGTAATCCAGCATTGTAGTACAAGATTGGCGCCAACATTAGGTTGACACTGTATTCTAGTGGCGCCATATGCTGTCATCATAAAGATGGGTTGGCACCAACCTAATGATGGTGTTGTGAAAAATAGTTTGGCTCCAGTCTAATATTGTAGTCGTGTTTGCCTAGTGCCATCGCCATGTCAGGACTTGGTGCTAGCATTAGGCGTGTGATAGACACATTTTAGTGTCTAAATTGCACCTTAATTTCTAGTGAGTTAGTATTCGATTTTGTGTCTATTACGTGTTTTTATGCTTTTGTAGGTACATTAGAAGAATAAAGATTTGTGGAAAAATTGGCTCAAAAAGTGTTCAAGGCACCCGGGAAAATGGATCAAAGCACCCACACTTTGGATTGGGGCACCCCTGGATCGGGTCAACCCAGCGAGTCAACCCAGCGAGCTGGATCGGGCCGAGTCACCGGGTTAACTCATCGGGCTCAACTGTGTCCACTGTCAACTAAAATCAACGTGTTCTTTCGCTTCCAGATTGTTCCAAATATTAGTAGATATCCCACACAAGTTAGAACAATCGAGAAACAGCAAAAAAATCCCGTGAAATCAGTTGAAAAATCATGTATATGGCCGGAATTGGGTTTCGATTCGGTTTGGGATTTGTGGGCTATTCTAGAGAGTTCTATTAGGTTTAGAACTCTCTCTAGGGTTTCTAATATCTATAAATACCAAGAGAAGCCAAGAGAATCGATAACAAAAAGCCTAGAGAAGAAAATAGAGAATTCCGGTGAAGCTCCGTCAACATCCGGTCAACTGCTACTGCACCGGCCGGCTGTTCTTCATCCATCACTGCCGGAGAAGAAGACTCAGTAACATCTATAACTGTTGCTGATTTGAATTTTCCTGTTGTCTATTACTTCAAACCATTTGTTGCTTAAACTCTTCTGTAACAGCTGAACCCTCTCCTGTAACGCATATAAGCGTATCAAATCAGCTGTTACAGCATAATTCAACCTTGTAATCAATATTTTGAGCAATGAAATCAACTTTTGAGCAAGTTTTCTTCACCATGGGCTAAGTCTGTTTACTGGGATGATGGAGGAGGTTTTTCTCTCAATTTTATGTGGTAAGTCTATTTTTAATTAATTATTTATAATTATTTTATTATTATTTGCATGGATTTAAATTAGAAAAAAATGGTTTTTATTAAATAGTTGTGTTCTCTTTTGATGAGTCATGCTTAGTTAATTACTCTTGATGTCTCATGCTTAGGATTTACAATTATTCTTTTAGGAAACATATTTTTGGCAAACTTGAATTAAATTGTTAAAAAGAATTACATGATTAATCACATAAATTGTTAGAAATAACTGAACCTTGATTCCTAGTTTTCTCCATATTTTCTAAAAATATTCTCTAGTTTAATTTCCTGATTCTTATTAGTTTAGATTAAGTTTAATATTTTCTAAAATCATTACCTTCACAAGTTCGAGAATCGAACCTCTTTTTACCACTATATAAAATCACATCAGCGTGCGCCACATTTAAAATTCCAGGCGTTGGCCTAATACCAGTGTCATGCTAGTAGGGACTGTGCCATAGAAAAGCATCGTGATGAGTTATGTTGGCGTTGGTCCAAACCGGCGTTTCGGGTAAGGATGACATTGCCTTGTATTTTCACGAGTATCCCATAAGCATTTTATCGAGTCATAAAGCCGTTATTGTTACCTGATGTTATGAAATTGAACCGTAGAATTATTACACTTGGAACAGGTTCAAATTAATCGTGGGTATCTGTCTAGGAGCATGACACTCATTCCTTAATAAGGAAAAATAAGAGAATACCATAATATATATATATATATAGTTAGAGAATCTGGGAAAAATTGTAACAAACACCAGTAATTTCTCTAAAATTCCAGTAATTTGAAGGAAATTCAATACAGAAGATAAGTACTGAGTTATATAGTACATATGTATTGTATGTACACAGAATGTTGAAAGTTCATTCGTGTGAAGCTCCGATATGTACGCGGATGAATATATTTATACATAGACTATGTAATCAATACAAAGCATTCATAACCACCAATAGAATTTGTATTCTGAATTCTGTTGCGGAATCAAAATAGAGGTACAAACTTTATATTTTTGGTACATGATCAGAAACAAATTGTAAAATTTATATTTCTGATGCGGGATACGAATAAATTTATAATCTTCGTCTTTGTCAAAACCAACCATCAAAATTAAGTCCCATGCTTAATGCGGAACATTAGTATTTTGTGATAAGCATATATGGTGACATTATAGACGAAAGCACACTTCAATTTAGTTATGAGATTTTACCCTTTTAAATGAGATACCGTGTAGCTAGATTGAACTTCCGATGCAGTTGTGCTGGTGGAGTAGACATCAATGTGGCTCATCTGCTAGCTAAGATTAAGGTCCGTCTGCGAAGCCCATATACTGGACGTAAATAAATGGAAACTACTTTTCCCTTTCCAAATTTAGAAATCCAACCAATATAAAATGAGTCTTTGCTTTTCCCTTTTTCTTATAGTACTAAGATCAACTGCAACGGGCGAGTAGAGTAAAGAGAGAAGAGAAAATTTTCTCTTTACTCGCCAGTTTGCAGCCGCAACGGGAGAGCATATTTGTGTTTTACTCCAGATTTGCTACAGTATCGGAGTGAATTCTCTTCGAATTCTAAGTATACTCGCACGGCCATGTGAGATAGCGTATGCCGAATACATTCAGCTAGAGAAGCGTATTTATATCAGAAGTATCCCTAGAGAAGCGTCTGGTATTACGCTCAGCTAAGTATACGCCTCATAATACGATTAGCTGCAACAACGCCCCTTGAAGATACGAAACATTACAGTAGCGCTTCACTACACGGTGTTCTGGCTCGACGCTTCACACTACCGCGCTTCTATAGAATGCCGTCCAAAACATACGGTGTGATAGAAGAACTCCTACCCATATACGTTCTTCCTGGAAACCGTATGGGATGTATACGTTTATTTAGGTAGCCGTTTTCTTCTTTGATTGTCGTCGCTCTTATGTAAATTTAGTAGAGAAGAAAATGCGCATTGTGCATAGCTGTCCCAAACATAACTATAAATAGTGAAACCCTACCAGACGGTCAATTACCAAGCCGCCCCTGTGTCGCACGGTTCCTTAGTGATCCGCTCCATGGATAATTGGTCTCCTAACTGGCCGTGATTCCATACGGTCACTTAGGTGCACTGCCAAGTTGTATACGCTCACTTAGAGCAACCGCCAATACATTAAAATGGTCAACTGGGTGGCCGTTTCATAGATAAGCGTATTTCATCAACAGCGTATCTCGTGATACGGCCACCCAACTAGACGCAACAATTATTACGACCTTCTATGAAGCCGTCTCTCGTAATACGGCCACCCAACTAGACACTCAATCATACGCATTGTTAACTGAGCGCATTATATTTGCCGCTCATTCGGATGAGTGTATAGTTCAGCGCTCTTCTAAGTGAACGATAATACAACATACGTTAGGATAGCTAACCGTCCTTGTTATATTCGGCCCACTAAGAGAACGCCCTGTACCATACGGCTACCAAGAAGAGCATGCGAGTAAAATTTGCTCCCCTACCGTTGTGGCTTTTAATCCAAAGACCAAACAAAATTTGGTTTTTAGTCGATAGGGTAGTCGCACCGTTACAGTTGCCCTAACAACACTTGCACCTTCCACCAACAGTGAGGAGCGGCTTCTCCACCTGTCAACACCATCACCGAGCTCGAGCATCAGCCGACCGACGGGGACGCAAGGTATGTATTTTTAGGTTTTTTTTTTCTTTTTTTCCTTTTTTTTACGTGAGCTAGTATTTCACGTTTTTTATTCTTATATTTTCTTTACATGAGTGTTACTACTCACCTCTTTGATTCTTCTTTCATCTTCTTCGTTGTAAAAGCAGTCATTCATAGGATCTTCCATCATTGTCACAATTTAAATTAGTTACCCAGCAGTAACTATTGAGAGTATTTCAGCAACATCAATTGAAAAGAGATAAACTAGGGTTTCATGTTTTTGTTTTTGTTCTTATTTTATGTATATTTCTATATATAAATTATTGTTATTGCCTTCGATTTCTCCATTATTGATAAGAAAAAAATCTTGAACTATTATAGATGGCTAGTGCACATGAGGATGATAATGGTGCATCTTCTAATTGTGTCAAGGTGGGAGATTTTGTTGCCCTGATTCCTGAAAAAGCTACCCAGTATTCACGGAAAATTCTTCGAGGGTGTTGCTGAGAATGTGCTGCTCCATCAGGGTATGTAGGTTGTTTCATTCCGCATTTTGAAAATTATAATTAATGGAGTCCAAAGTATTACTCCACAAGCCATGGTCATATTTTGCTTACAGAGTAAAGAATATAGTGCTAGAATTTCTTATAGATTTGTCACTGTTCCTTTTTGAACTTCTGCCTCTATTATCTTGTTGTGTACTTAAGGATGAACTTGAAGAACTAAAACCATGGTAACCTCGTTCTATTCTTCTTTCTTCTTCGCCGATTAATCTTTGTTGCATATCATCAAGCTTAAACTGCACACTCCCTGCAGAATTGCATATAGACGTTGTTGCCTTCTCCCAACTCTTTGTAACGAAAAGAACAACAGTAAGGCTTTAATTTCGTCATCAAAAGCAATACTAACTTTTGAAAGCTGAGAAATAGTCGATTTGAACTTCCTAGGATGTGTTGAGATCCATTTGCCTTACTGCATCTTCATTGTATAGTTGTTCACACAACAAAATCTTCCTTGTTGATGATGGCTTTTGATATAATTTTTCTAGTATATCCATAAGTGTAATTTGTACTAGTAATTTCTTGTACGTTATTGTAAACTTCCTCTGTGAGACAACTAGGATCACGGACACACACTTGCGATCAAGAACTAGGGGTGCACATCGGTCGGACGAGTCATTTTTTTATCCAAACCATAGGCCGAAACAACCATACCTCGACCGAGCCGACTAGTGATCGGTTCGGTTTTTGGACCGGGCCAACTCGGTCTGGTTTAACTCGGTTATTAGTCGATGGCAGTTTAGTACGATTTCTTAGCAGTTTATTCATTCTTAATTACCATTAATAAAATTACATCTCATAAAGAGTTTCAGAAATTAAATTCAGAAATTCCTGTCTTCTAATGTAGAAAATTGATTATTCTATTAAGGATTTATTTACAATAATAGATCCTAAATCGAAAACACTGAATGAAAAAAATTAGGTCAAACCCTTTAATCTCGATTCAAAACCCAAAATCCTTTATCTCAGATCCAAAAACTAAAATTCCTAATCCTTGACGTTGCACATGAATCCTGTAACCATCATTTATACATGGATTTGAAAGTCTTAATTACAAAGGCTAACGCTACTCTTTCACTTCTGATTACCAAATTGAATCACCACATACGGATCCATTTTACGTGCAGCAACAAGATACAAAAAACACACGTCAGTAGAAGAAAATATTGTTTAATTTCTGTATTACTATTGAGAATATTGACGTCTATAAGTTAAGACAATGTACCTAAATCCTGTAATAGTCGAAACTATTGCGACGAAAGAGATAGGATTATGTTTTCGTTGAAAGGAATCTGATGATGTTTCTAATTCTAATGATAAGCATCCTAATCTCTGACCCTGGAGGAATTGAAAGGAAGATGAAGATCTAAAAGGAGGTAGTTTTCAAAATTAAAGATCGAGAGCACATTAGCAGTGATGGTGAAGCTGATATTTTTGTGTTGGATTTTTAGTATTTCATGAAATAATATGAAGGTGGTGGTGCTGGTGCTCTGGATACTGCTAAAGAAAATGAAGAGAAGAAGATGAATAAGGAAGGAGAAGAAAATGGCTGAAGTGATTTATTTTTGGGATTATAAACTTATAACTGATAAAAGAAGGGTTAGGATTAAATCTAGGGATTCTAATCAACGGTCAGTAATAAATCGGTCTGTACGGTTCGGTTCGATCGGTCTTTATACTCAAACCGTAGGCCAAACCGTAGCATCAACAGTTCTTATTAACTGAACCGTAGGCCGAACCGGCATCAACAGTCGGTTCAAAAAAATTGCCGATTCGACCGGTTTTCGGTCGGTTCATGTGCAGTCCTATCAAGAACCAAGCATTCTTCATCTTTGAGAGCTTCATTTTTCTCGACTCCACCTACACTAGTAGAAAAATGATTATTGGTAACAATTAAAAACTGTTGCTGTATTATTTATGTAACAGTTTTATTTATTTTTACGGTGTTACCGAATCCTCTGTTACAGAAAGTTTATAAAAACTGTTACAGGTTCATTATTAAGAAATGTTATATAAATATTAAAACTGTCATTGTAGTTGTTTTTAGTATCAATTTATACAAATTCATGTTGTTGAATAATAACTATGATAACTATGGTTATACAAACTATTGTGATTGACAGTTTATTGTAACATATTTTGAAACAAACTATTACTATTTGTAGAGTAATTATAATATATTTTTTCTTAAACTGTTATTGGGGTCACGGGAAAACTTAATTCAATGACGTATTTTAACTGTCATGGGGTTAAGACGGATTAAGTCGGTCGTAGATATAGTTGTTGATATAAAAAAATATAGATTCTGCACTAAATCTGAAATAAATCTGAGTAAAACTGAAATTTAGTTGAAATTACGATGAAATGAAACCTGGATTCATAAATTCAAATGACTATTTATTTAAAAATCAGTATTCATTGTACAATTCATAATTGAATTCATCAGTTGATACTTAGCTTCAAAAAAAAAATTAAAAAAAAAATCAAATCAATCTTCAATTTGCACCAGTACAGGTTTTATCTAATAATTTATAATATTTATTAATTCTCAACTCTCCTACCCATCTTTCTAACCAGGTAGCATATTTGCGAGGCAATATTCACCTTATGCTTATTCACTCCCAGATGTTACTGTAAACCAATAAAAAAATATAAGGTTAAGACTGTTAAAGCTAAATATCAACATAACCAACAACTTTACTAATGAAACCTAGATGTGAATTTATGTTAAAACCAGTCAATATAGTACAATTTACCAAAGGCAAGTCTACAAAACTTAAGATTGACCTTTCCTGCTATAAATATTCATGTAACTTCTGTTTTTTCATACACACAATACAATTTTACCAAATATTAAATAACCCCAAAACATCAATAAAGTTTTTTTATTTTATTTTCTTAGGCTAGGTTTTAGGTACAAATATTAAAATATGACCAAGGAACCTTGAGCGTTTTTAATAAACAGTTTCCATCATATGGGTTCTTGTGATTTACCTGAGCCTTAGCGGTGCTGGTCCATATTATATGTTTCTCATGCTTTACCTCATCAATGCCATACCAAAAAAGGCAAGTGATATTCAGAAACAAAACTATGTAGTGGAAAATAGTCATCTTAAGAAATTACTGGTCAAACTGGTTGTAATACTTGCCACTCGAACTTGATACTTTCAAATCTAGTTTGTAGCTTTTTTGTTAGGCGGAATCTCTCTCTGGTGTTAGAAGGTACATTATCTTACGCCATCTGTGCTACATGTAAAGAAAAGCCATCATTTAACATGTAACAAGTTTGTTTGTGCTTCTAAAACAAATTAAGAAAAATAACCCAAGAAAGATATCATGTAGCACCAACATAGAAAAAAGTCTACAAATGTTGCACATGCACCCTCACACTACTACTAGAAGCATCACAATAAGTGTTTAAACAATAAGCACCAGCAGGCTCACACAGCACCATGCATCAACACTAACAAAACCGAGAAAACCAGCACCAACAGCCATGTCAAGACAACAAACCGAAACCACGGAATCAAATAAATCAATTATTAACGAAGTTAACTGAAAAAACAAACACCAACAACATCATTTTGAATCATAATCTCTCTTACTGTTTCCTCAACTATAACACCTCTCAAACCATTATAATCTCAGAAACCGTAATCTCAACTATAACACCTCTCAAATACAAGCCACATAACAACTACACATATAACTTCATTTATCTAATTAACTTACGGTTTTCTAGCCAGTTATAAATCTCTAGACAAACAACTTTCTAAAAGTACAATGTAACAAAAATAAGATGAAATCTTACTTGAAAAGTGACACACATAGTGTGACACAATTAAGTCTTTCAAGAGCGGAATTCACCCTATAATTTGTTATGTTAAATGCTTAACCATGTAAGTTTTCAAAAACAAAAACAAAATAACAAGCATTTATATAGTCATACTAATACATTAACTTCAAACCAAAGATTCCCAAATCAAGCAAGAAAAATATATACATCCTTAGGCCAAAGAAATTAGGGAAATTAATCAACAATAAATCAAAGATTACCTGTTGATGCTCTTGCTTAGGATATACTAAGATTGACAAAACTTGAAGATGAAAACATAAATACATCGATAGAAATCAGATTCTACAAACCCATAAAAGATTATTTTGAAAACCCTTAACCAAATCCCCAAATTTTGTTCTAACCCATAGCTAAAACCCCCAATTCAGAAATTAAAATCTTAATAAAAAATAATCAATAGTGAATCAAAAAGATTACCTGTTGATGTTGTTGCTCAGAATATATCATGATTGGCAGAACCTCAGAAAACTAACTTGAGATCCAAATACCAAAATAAAAAACCAAATTGAATAAAAGTTATACCTGATGAAGATCTTCAAGAGATGCAACTGAAGTCGTTTAATGTTCTTCTAATGAACCTGATAAAGTTCGTAGATTTAAACCCCACAGTAGTTCAAACCGTATGAAAATACAAAAAGAACAAGAAATAAAGACATAAATAAATAAAAATTAAATTGTAAACTCTACCTGTACCTGATGAAGTTTAAAGAATCAAACCCAAACTGTGACTACATGAATTTGAGAAATTGAGACGGTTTTGAAGAAAATGTTATAACAGTTGTAGACGAACTTAGGTTTTAATGGTTGGGTTCATCTTTATCAATCTGGTTCATTGTTGGGTTTAGGTTTAGGTTTTAGTTTTTCCCTCTGGTTTTGCAAGTGTAGGCGGATAGATAGAAAATATAGAAGATTATGATACGAAGGAAATTTATGAGGTGGATTTCATCTTTCGATCTGGTTCACAGTGGTGTTTAGAGGAGATGTAGAAGGTTTTGGCTCACATTTTTGCAAATAGGAGATCTGACTTTTGGTCTCTAATTATATATGGTCGATAATAACAATATCCCTTTTTTAGGATCCAGCTATCCGTCTCGATCTAGATCAATGGCTCACGGCTAAAGTATATCCATTTCAATCTAGTCGTTCATCTAGCCACGAATACGTCATTATGCCACAAAACTCAGCTATATAACAACAATTAGCTTAAAGATATGTTACCATAATATCAGCAATGGTGATAGATTGTAACTATTACAATGACATAGGTATACAATCACAATTATTCTAAAACAGTTATGATATACACCTTAGATGATATTTTAAAATTGTTACATTATAACACTTATAAATGGAAGTTATATGTAACAGTTCTTATAATAAACTGTTACCATTATTCTAAGACCCAATTATTTGGTAACAGGTAATTTAAGAAATATCATCTTAGAAAAGTATGAACTGTCACCAATAGTCATTAATCTACTAGTACTAATGGAACACCAATGTACAAGTAGTCTTCCATCTGAGACTTCCAAAGCGTAAGGTTTTTTCCATTAAAATTTTTAACCCTTATTACCGTACTTCCATTATTATCACACATAACTCCCACTTCAATTGTTGTTGAAAAAGATCAATATTCCTTGTGGTTAATAAAACTAAACAACCTTGAAAACTTCCAAATCTGATAATAGTCAAGGGAAAATCTAAAGGAACTAGTGCACACAATTCTTTAGCCAAACAAACCGCGGACCCGAAGATTTTGGAATGTTATGATGAATAATAAGTAAACCAAGCACAAGCAACAATAACAAACGAGAAAGTAAATCAAACCCATAACGTGTATATATTGTCTACATCTACTTTGAGTCGCACCAACTCAAATCCACTATGAAGAAACGATTACAACGTGGAGCACCTTCATGGGTATCCTAGCAACACTTTGGTTACACTGCAACAATTACCCAAGACGATTACCTTGTCTCTTGTTCCTCACCAATTTGCACTCACCACAAAATCCTAACTTTTCCCCGTAAGCTAATACAAGAAATCTCTCTTGATTTCCCTATAACTCTTATTAATCTCTATATGGTCTAATACTTATTTATATAGGCTACAAACTTGACCTACAAGAATCCTTAACCGACTAGGAAACCTTCCAAAAATACGACTAAACTAAAATAGGAAATACCCATTAGGTTTGCAAATCGTTCGCCAAACCTATTGTAAAAAGAAAGTCTATGAAACTTCAGTTTTTACGTAAGTTCGTGAACTAATAAATTGAGTTCTCGAACTAATAAATTGAGTTCTCGAACTATCACTAAGTCTTCAATTTCAACAGCTATATTTGTATGAACAGTAATTTCTTACCATCACGCGGATCGGTTCGATGACTCATCCGACCATGGAAATATTTTTGACATTTTATGTGGAAAAAGAATAGGTTCTATAGAAACTTAGTACTAAAATTTGATTGTAGGCTGCATTTAAAAACTTGCTACTTAAGTTCTTAAATCTCAAAAATACCAAGCAGGCTAGGTCTAACAAATTTTCTCGGTTTCAAAGCAAGATGTTAGTTAGGCTTTTCAAATGCCAAATGCCAAATGCACCTGGAAGTCATTTCTTTGGGAGCTGACGATTAAAGATCTCTTATATACAACGTGTTCAATGCGAGATCATTCGTGCTTTTAATTTCCATTAGATTATTAAAAACAGCTCACGTGTATGTTGATGTCGATAAGAAGGCGTGTAGGTTCCTCTTTTCAAACTTGGTTTATTTTTCATCTTAATTTCATAGAGCTGTCCATAAAATTCTTATGTAGCATCTTTTTTTGTACTTAAATTTATTCCCGCCCCACCATTTTCTTTTCCTTTGAGAGTGCTTTTTTTCTTCTTCTACCCACCATGTGATTGATCTTTACGTCTCACATGCATGCACACCCTACTAGTCCTTTTACATATATTACCCACATGCATGATTATTCCCTTCTATCTTTCTCACTTCTCACCCTATTCTTTTACTTTATACCTTTTTAGTTTGCCCATTATGAGTCCCATATCTAATAAAATCAACCCCACTATTTAATTACTTCCCTATATTAATAATTCGGTCATCAACTAATTAATCAATTTTTATGATTACTGTTATCATTATTAGCAATGCCATAATCCATCAAATTGGCCCAAAGGTAGAAAACTATCTTCAACTAAATAAATCTAGTGCTATATATAAACTCATTAAAACTAGTAAATTTGAAAGTTATGGAAACTCACCGCCTAGTAGGCTAGAGTTCGGAGTCCTTCTCTTTCTGAGAGAATGGAGGGCGAGAATGGATTCCCTTTGAGGGAATGTAGTATAACTATTGTAACCTCATTTCTAGGAATTTAATGATGTGATTGTGAGTTAAATTTTTTAAAATGTATTCAACCAAGAAGAAGAAAGAAGTTTATTATGATATAAAATAAATAAAAAAGTGGGGTTTTATAAGTGAAGACGGAACAAGGACCAAGTGGAACTAATTCGAATACAAGGTTTCTTCTTATCATATTGTAGAAAATGAAAAGATGAAGTTGATGGATTGTCATCTGACCAAAATATTTCATATACTTTTTACAACAACGAGTGGAGTAGTAAGTAGAGATCCGTTCCTACAAAAAGCAGGGAACTGTTTGCTTTCGACTTCTTAGATGACTAGGGGGTTGTTTTGTTTCTTAACTAAACTAAACTAAAATAAACTAAACTAAAAGTAAATAAAGTAAATAAAGATTGTGAACAAAAATAAAAAATACTGGTTACATCTCCTATCACCAAACATGCTTATCAATCGATTAAAATCAACATCCATTCTCTCTTCATACCAATAACTTTAAAGTATCCCCACTCGGTGTATTACTTGTTACGCCTTCATATATCGATATATACTGCAATCGCTAGAATCTAAATTCTTGTCCACCAAATAACCTAGTGCTAATCACTAAGAAATTTAACTTGAAATATGTGAAACGAGTTATTCATAGGAAATACATCGTACAATCGTGGCATATTCAACCTAGGCCAAACTTTACTTGTGACTTTCTTCACGATTCGCACCACTAGTGATCATAAATTACTATTAGTTATTAGGGTTATTGATAAAATTATCTAAGATTCCTAATTAGTCATAGATAGGTTATTAATGATATTTAATTCGCGATTTTAAACATACCAAACAACCAATTATTACATGAACAGAATTACATAATTATTATAGTAGTAAAATATGAACAATAAAAACGGATAATGAAAATTAAAAAAACATATAGATTGATTCTTATGTTAAGAACTTCCGGTTACATCTCCAACCAATAGAAGAATCAACTACTCATGGGTTCACTAAAACTCATGGAAAATGTACAAGAAAAGAATTAGAAAAAATTTCCTAGTTTCCTCCTTTAAAGGGGTAAACCAAGATTTGCTCTATTTTCTGTGGAGAAGTTACGTAGAAAATTGTATCTAGACTCTCCTTTATATATGCTTTTGTAACCTCCTCTTGATGTCTATTCAATTAGGAAACCTGATAACCATTAAATATTTCTATCTTCTTTTGATCCAATTATCCAAGTAGAAAACTTAACAACCTCAAATACTAACACCTCATATGAATCCTTATCCAATTAGGACACTTAACCTCCTCAAAATCCAAAAAATATCATATTTTTCACGTTTAAGGAAATCCCAAAATACAACTTTACTTTCCTTTTCGTGCAGGCTCAACAGAAACCAAGTTGGTTTCACTGTTTTGCTCATAATATCTTCATACAAACTCGGAACGACCTCGTTCTTTTGCGCTGTCTTCGTCTTTTCGTTATATAAAAGATGATGTTAAAAATTCATGGATTTAAATAAGTTTCAATTTGTCTTTAATTTTCTTCACTTGTAGCATTTTACTTCTTTAGCTCTTTTAAAGCCATTTTCACTTCTTTTGGTTGAATCGTCCTAACATGAGAAACAAAATACAAAACAAGAGTAATACAAGGTAAAATGCAATAAATATAACTAAAAAAGAGTATGTAATTGAAACTAAAAACATGTAGATTATGCACCTATCAAATCCCCCCACACTTGCCTTTTTCTAGTCCTCGAGCAAACTACCAAACCTAAACTAAAGTACAACAACTCATTTTAGTTGAAGTCACGGTTGCACTTAGCATGTGCAACAAGCCTTTAAACGCCTAGGTGTCCCTCGTGGATGAGTTATAGTCTCGTGAGGTTTTACAAAAAGACATACCCACAAAACCTATACTCCAACTTCTAAGTATTCCAAAGCCACACGTATCCAAAGAGCTATGATAAAGTTTGTGCAAACTAATAATAAGAAGTTAGAAATAAAAAAGAATATTATTCCCATGCTTAATTGTTAAGAAAGGGAATGTAATGAGTTAAACCAATGCCATATGAAGGAATTTATCCTCGAGAGCAACAATAAGCTAAGCATGTTGCATCGACTTCTGCCTCACCAGTCGGTCACTCATAAAAAGATAGAAATTGGTCGCACATGTATATAAGCAGGAGTAAAGAGAGAATAGTTACACACGGAAAGATGACGCTTATTTTCAATTTCTGATGATCTCAAAGAAAGGAAATTAACCATATACGGGGATGGGAATGCTCACCGACCTTCTCATCCGATCTACATTCAACACCACTCTCCAGAGTCCAATAGAAACTTCTTTTGCTGCTTCAAATATATATTCTACTTTTTTTTGCTTTTTTAAATATTTTATTCATTGTCGTAGGTAAAAGATTTTATCACTTGAGTCTTCACAACTTTGGTATTATCTTGGTTGCATAAATTTCATAAACTCACATTTTTCTATTTTTCTTTTTCTTTTTCTTTTCACATGAATATGTAATTTTTGCACTTCTTTTGTTGCTTGTAAATCTTAAACGTCTTCAAATTCTTCATAAATTGATATTGCTCCGTTTGTTGATGATGATGATATGTCTCTATAGTCACTGCCTTGAGAGTATGGTGCGATTTGTAATTCATACTACAAGATGAGGTTAGTTCGTAATTCTGATGTCACCCTCACGATTGACAGAATTAATGCTTAAGAGATCAAAAGGTGTTGAAGGGGTGCGAGATTGAGTATCTCATCATTCTACTCGGAGTTAGCGCGGATGAAACACTCTAAATGAACAAAAATATGTTGAAGGTCTGGTGCCTCACTCAAAATATTTAAACGGGTAGTCTCCACTAATTTTCTAATAGTGCATTTCTTTATGCACCTAATTTGCCACATGCATGGTTAAATTCATCACGGTATCTCTCTAAGTGACAAAGAAACCCGAATGTAAGTTACCTAAGATTTCTAAATTACAGTTATTTGGTAAGAACTCCATATGTAAACTTAGCAAAAAGTAAACTACGTGACTCTAAAATCTACAAAAGTTGAAGGTTCAAGCAAATTTATACAAAAATGAGAAAAAAATAATTACCTATAAAATTAAAAAATAAATAAAACCTAAACACTCTATATGCTAAATATTTTCCAATACTTAAACTTCACATTGTCTGTAATGTTCAAAACCGAAATTTCTGATTTCTAATGCAACAACGTATTAACCTTATCAACAGTAAATATTGGTAATAAATTAGGTGAAACATTATTGACGAAAGTTATTCGCGTACGTCTTTTTTATAACGTGTCTAGTGGGCACAATGTTTCGATAGATGTTATAACAGTTTTAGCCTCTGGAGTGACTGACATGCAACCTGAAAAAAAAATCTGGAAGAATTCGGAATTTAACTTACCAATTCAATCGCTCCAACCTAACATACTCCAAGTTCAGATTGAGGATTTTTTTCAAAGTGCCTCCACTTTGATAATCAATACTCCCTCCGTTTCTAGAAAAATGTTACTATCACTTTTTCATTTTAGCCTAAAAATAGACCAATTTAAAAAAGTGATAGTAACTCTTTTCCTGAACCGAAGGTAGTATAATAAAACAACCCCGTTTTTTTTGGAAATTTCTAAAAGCCTAGGTATGACTATTTTCGTTTCGTTTTTCTGAAAAAACGGCTAACATCTGTTAAATGCTTAGGTGGTATTATCTTACACTAGAAAAGTCCTAAAACCCCTCACACAGATTTGACTGAGCTAAATGAATGAGTTGCCATTAAACTCTCATCAGCATCTGTTAAATGACTGAGCTAAATGAATGGTATTATCTTATTTATGCCAAAATTCTCATCAGCATGAACAACCAATGATTTGTCAAAAGATCTAGATTGAAATCCTTATCTTTCGGTTTGTTACACTATATCACCTTAATATTCAAATCAAGTCATATAAGCACACCAGTCATGAAGAAGATTAAAGAACAACAATTCACCAAATTGGACATTCTATTAGAATTATATCTATTAATTTCAAGATCTTTACAAGTATGGAGAAAAGTGTATTCATACATCAATAATTTCATACTACATTACTCTGTAAATATATACCTAATAGCTTTACTCCAATTCAAGTATCCTTCCTTCGTCCTTTTTTCCCCCAAATTTTCTGACCCCCTCTCTGTTGAATGAACTTCTCTATTTACAGTTTGTTCAATGGGTCCCTCTCTTTTTCCTTTCTGTCTATCATTTATGTTTGATGAGTCATGTTTTCCCGATCTTGTCTGTCAATTTATTGATTATCGTTCCATTGTATTCTTTTGGTATGATACCTCTTGTCCCGTTACTTCCTTTCGTTCTTTATATTTTATGATTATCTTTGGATCAGGATGATCGTGCGGTTGACAGGCAGCTTCTTTCTTATGCACTGTCATGCTTTCGCCTTTTTGGCCCGTTACCTTGTACTATTGACACGTGCTCTTCGTACTTTATGAGTCATCTGCTTCCCGATCCTCAGTGTCAGTTATGAGTTAAAGTAATTTAAACAATTAATGCTTTCACTTTTCCGCTCTATGCGCATTTATTGCTCCTGTTTTTCCCGTTCCATTCGCATTTAATGCTTTCTGTTTCGATCAGAGTACTAACACTTTCCCGATCGTACGTGTCGATCATGCAATGATATTTTCAGTCTTTTACATCTGTCATCCACTCGAAATTTTATAAGGTTTTGATTGTGTGTTTCTCGCTCTTTTATAAATCTCTGCTTCTTTGCCTAATCGTTTGACATGTTTTATCTTGACTTTTATTTCCTAACAACCTGCCCCCTTCTTCTTCTTTTTTCAAAATTTTTAACGGTTGATCCAAAGTTTTGAAAAAAGTAGAAGAACAATAATTACTCTCCATCTTTTTTATATCTGTCATAACTTATTTTCGCACGTTATCCCGTATTTTCTACTAGCAGTAACTTCTATTATCACGTTTGTGTCAGTTAACATTTTTCGAGAAAATCAAATCTTTTCCTCGATTAACACCTTTTCCATTTTTAACGGTTCGTTTATCCCTCCCTCTTAAATAGGATTCAGTTTTTTCTACTTCTGTTTTTTCTTCTTAAAGTTGCAGCTCTTTCTCTTCCTTAAACTTTTCAAATATTCTCATTATCTCTTTGTTATTCTCTCATCCTCCAACGATTCAAGAATTTTTTGCATCAATCATATTTGCTCTACTTTCGATCAAGAAATTGTTTCTCCTCTTTCTACATGTAAGTGACTTTCTAATCCTTCTGTATCTATTTTGTTTTGGTGTTTAACCATGATGAATGTTGACTCTATGAAAACAGAGATGATTGAAATGGTGATTGTTTATGATTTTTCTTCCATAATTGCTTCTTTTTATGAACTTGAATTTTTTGATTCCTTCATGCATTGTTCTTCCCTGTCTATTTCACAGATAAAAGATACCTTTTCACCATGTCTCGAGAACTCAAAATATTGCTCCTGAGATTGATTCTCAACACAATGATCAGCCAGAAGTAAGGAGATCTTCTCGGAGTAATGCAACTAAATATGCCGCAACTCGGCATACTCGTGATACTGCATCTGACCCTTATGTGGCCGCTAATGTTGCCCCCAGGAGTAAGCGTGAGCATGCCAGTTGTAGCTATAAATCAATGAATATTAAAGAGTTCAAAGCAAAACATCATCTCGAGGGATTTAGAGTTTCTCTTTATGGTGGAGATAAAGATGTAATGACTCTGGGAGCAGCCGAAAGCTTTAAGTATTCAACCAGTAGTTTGCTGATCTCTGCTGGTGCGTTAGAGGCTGGGCTTCGTCTTCCCTTATATCAGCGGGATCATCCCTATCAGTTCGAGGTTCTTGCATCCCGCTGCAATGCTCCTCACGGTTTATCTCGGTCTGTTATCCATTATAACGGAAATTGGTAGCGGATACTTGATGAATGCAGCCTCTGGAGCGAAGGAAGAACTAACCTTACCTGTTATACTCCAGACACCACAGAGCAACAACATTATACAGTTGAAATTTTTCACACTACCTATGCGGATAGTGTTTCCATAAGGAATTTTTTGAAGTGGAGTGTTAGTCCTCTTCGCAAGTGCAGTTCGGGATTTCCCTTGTTGCGCGAAATTGACGATCCGAAGCTCAAGTATGTTCCGGGAAGTGGAGAAAGAGTCTGATTGGAACAAGAAGAAAGAATACGATTGGATCATGACTACAGGTGGTACCGGACTCCACTAGTGATCGAAGGTCCTTGGGTATTTGGTCATATTTCCAAGGATGAAGTTCAAGATGTTCGTGGGCGTTTTCCCAATTACTGTCCCTGGAAATTAAATTTCAGTGATTAGAAATTCGATTATGAGGTTCGCACGGCTCTTTTTTTTTTCTTTTTTTGTTTCCCTCACTGAGTTTGAACTTTGTGCTACAGGTTGATCCATCTACTGAGCTCCAGATTGAAGCGCCACCAGCACGCCCAATGCCCGGCGTGCAGATTAATGAGGGCAGGCAAAGAACTGATAAAGTGGAAATAGTTGAGGGTAAAGGGAAGCGTAAGATGGTAGCTTCCCAGAGAAGAAGAAAAAACCGAAAAGGTCAAGAAATGCTTCTCTCACTCCCTTTGATATAGAAGAAGGTGATATTAGAGATTCTCTCATCCGACGCAGCAACATCGGGGGTGAGGGAACCTCAGTTTCAAGATCTTATGCTGAGGGTGCAGACCAGACTGTATCGGGATAGCCCGATGCTGTTACGGAACGGTCCGTTGAAGCTTCTGATCCAGTTGCATCGGCAACAGACCAGGCTATATCGGGACAGCCCGATGTTGTTGAGGGATGGGTCACCGAAGCTTCTGGTCAAATTGCTTCGGGAGCGGACCAGGTTATATTGGGACAGCCCAATGTTGTTGCGGGACGGTCCGCTGAAGCTTCTGGTCAAGTTGCATCGGGAGTGTCCGATACTATTACGGGCTATCCCGCTGCTACTGCAAGTGAGATCATATTGGCAGAACCCGTTGTTGGCTCCGAAGCTGCTCCTATTAAGGCTACACCGATAAACTTTTATCAGTCCATGTCTCCACTTCCCTTTAACTTTCAGGTTGAAGCGGTCTCTCCCGAAGAGGGTATCATGACAATTGATAATCAACCAACTGTGGAAGGAGATGTTGAAGGAGGAGATGCTTATGATGAAAATATTGAGAATGTCGCCCCTAGCACTTCAACCACAGAAATTCCAACCTCTCATCCCGAAGAGAATATTCCCGCAGCATCTGCGAAACAAGTGCACCTTCCGAGATATTATCAACGGTTCTTCCTCGCCCCAATGCTGATGTGCCCAATGCAGAGCCTTCAGACTTGCAAGGCAGGAGGGTGATAGAAGGATTAAATCTTTTAGGCGATGAGAATGAAGCCTACAAGTGGTTCTTAGCAAAGGGGCTACTGACTACTGCATCTTGTCCATAGATATGGAAATCTGATAGTGGTTCCATGTCTAGCCTACGGAGTTCACTGAGAACTATCCCTCTGGAGGATACAAGGGAAGCTTGGTATGATAGCGAGTTCGCTGAACAGGCATTCCCGCTGAACCCTCCTCCTTCTTTTGATCAAGCTCTAGCTTTTGCAGAGGGTCCGCTGTATTCATATCCACAGCAAGCTCTAGCTCAAGTATTGTTATTCATTAGAACTTTTGATTTGCTTCATGTTTTCTTCCCATACTCATGAATTTAATTTCACAGCTTAAGCATAGTTCCGATTGCTTGTTTGCTGCATTCAAGTTTTACAAAGCTCGGGCTATTATGATGGAGTTCGTATATAAGAATGAAGCTGAGAAAGTGCAGCGGGAAAATGCCAATCTGCAGCAACAAAATGAAAAGCTCCAACAACAAAATGATGATCTCCAACAACAACTAAAGAATCAAAATCTTCTGAATCAAAGGTATATTTTCTCACTCATTTTTTTTTAATATTATATATATATATATATATTTTACACACATGTTTTGGGACCAGCGGGGGATTCCAAACTTGTATTTAGGGTGGAGCGTAGGATGACTCAGTTGAATGATCATGCGAGAGAGATTAATAGGGAAATGGGGGTTTTTAGATCATAGTTAAAAAGATTGTCCGATAGTCTTGACCTGGCCACCTAGAGACGCACTAGAGCTGAATCAAAATATCAGCAAGCTCTGGAAACTTTGGTTCTTGAGGAGGCAGAGTTTAAATCCCTCGCTGGAGGTATATTCTTGGGTTATATGTTTTTGTATATAAAATTTCTTATAGTATTTAATACTGGCTTTGTTCGTTAGGCCTTGAAAAGAAACTGAATGAAGCAACTGCTCGGGCTGTGAAAGCGGAAAGAGATGTTGCTATTACAAATGAGAGAATTGAAAAGCTGAATAAGCAAACGGAAGAACATTCTTCTAAAGTGCAAGCATTGCAAGGTGAAATAACTCTTTACGCAACCAGGGCTAGAGATGCCCAATCCCGAATTAGTGTATTGGCCAGCAAAGTTACAACATGCGAAAACATGCTTATGGATGAAAAAGTAAAAAATGACAATCTATTAAGAGAATTGAGTACTGAAAAAGATCAGAGATCCCGCTTGGATGAGCAAGTAAAAGATTGTCAGCGAAAAATTCGAGAAATCAATTAGATATTGAATATGGATGTGCTTATACAACGTGGGTGAGACAAGATGCAAAAGAAAAAATTGCAATGTCATTCAACACTGCCTTGGATCGTGCACATGCTGACATCACTATACTCAATAGTCGGGCTCCTGTTCCGAAGGTTCCTCCGCAGTCATCCAGAGGCAACATTCCCGATGCTTGATGATATCTGATTTTCTTTTTCTGTGTAACTTGTATTCCGCTAGATTGATTCGTATCTTGTAACTTGTAATTTGGTACTTTAACTGGTAACTTTGAGTTGGAATCTACCTTTGATAGCCTTTTGAACAATGCCATTCCTACATAAAAAATAACATATTTGTATGAAATCATTTGGTTAATCAAAT
>JAJJMC010000306.1:871897-898686 GCA_023531435.1 Papaver californicum | reverse complement strand
AAAAATGCGAACACATCTGAATCCCTGATTCGAGCTAATGCTTTGGCTTCTACCCACTTAGTAAAATAATCAGTGGCCACAATTAAGTATTTACTCTTCTTGGTTCCCTCGACTAACGGACCTACAATATCCACCCCCCATTTCGCAAACGGCCATGAAATGAGTACAGGATTAAGTTCGGTAGCAGGTGCTTTGATTCTTTTTGCGAAACGTTGGCAGCCTTCGCACCTTCGTACCATGTTTTCCGAATCCTTGAGCATGGATATCCAATAATAACCTTGCATTTTGGCTTTCAATGCGAGTGAGCGTCTTCCACTGTGATTTCCTGTATCTCCATAATGTATTTCTTTGAGTATGCGTAATCCCTCCTTATGTGACAGGCATCGAAATAATGGTCCTAAAAAGGAATTGCGGTATAGGATTCCATTCCGCAACTGGTAGTTGTCAGATTTCAGTTGAATTTTCCTTGCTTCTTTAGAATTGGTGGGTAATATTTTATCTTGTAAATATTGATGAATTGGGATCCTCCAATCTTGTTCATTTAATTCATCATCTGCTTGTTGAGGCATAGGTGCGGTGTTTTGTATTGCTGGATCATCAATGTCTTCGGTTACACCTTCTTCTATGTTATAAGTTGTCTTTAACTTTATGGATAGTTCATATATTCGTCCGACTTTGATGGTTGTAACATTAGGATCTCTTATCATTGATGAAATGAATGCTAGTGCGTCAGCATGTCGATTCTTGTCTCGGGACAGATGGTGAAAAACTATACTTGGAATATGATTTGCTAGAGTTTGTACAAAATTTTTGTACTCTGTTAAATCTTCGTCGAGTGTTTGGTATCTTAATTCAACCCGTCGAATTATCAATTGTGAATCGCTTATGAGCAGAACATTGTTGATTCCTAACTCAATGATGAGCTTGAGAGCATGAACCACAACTTCATATTCTAATATATTATTTATATGCTCATCAAACTCAATTCAAAATGAATGTATCATCCGTTCACCCATGGGTGCAGTAATTACAATGCCAATTCTCGCACCTTCCTTATTTCGGGATCCATCAACAAAGACTTCCCACCTTTGTGAATTTGCAGAGCTCAAAATATCTTGTGGATCCTCTTCCTCACATCCTGGCAATCCTTTAATACAAATGTACAATAAAAAGTGAATAATTAAAGTGATGAAAATTTTAATGATAAAAACTGTGATTGAATAATTATTTTTTTTCGTCTATCGAACCTTGGATTTCATAATCTTCCTCAATGGGGAAGTCCGCAAGGAAATCAACTAAAACTTGGGATTTTTGTGCAGTTTGCAACTCCAAAATGATGTTGAATTGCTTTATCTGTGCATTCCATTTTGTGATCCTTCCAACTTTCCCGGTGTTCTTCAATACTGATTCTAATGGTGCTTTGCTCGGGACACGCACGTAATGTGTGAGAAAGTAGGTACGTAATTTTTGGGTAGCAAAAACCAATGACAAAATGAGTTGCTCAATTTTGGTGTAATTTCTTTCTGTTGAATTCATGGTCTTGATAATGTAATATACAGGTTTCTCCATTTTTTCATTCGTACGCACCAACACTGCACTTATTGCATCCTCCGTTGCCGCAATGTACAAAGTCAATATTTCTTCAGGTTCTGGCTTCTGCAACGCTGGCAATGTGGCAAGATGCATCTTTATGTTTTGGAAAGCTTGATCACATTTTTCATTCCAGTAAAATTTATTTTTCTTTTTGAGTATATCAAAAAATGGTTTGCATCTTTCTGAAAATCTGGCAATGAACCTACTGAGAGCAGCCAAACATCCATTCAATTTCTGTACAGTTTTAATGCTCTTTGGGGATGGCATGTTCTTTATTGCTTGAATTTTTGCGGGATCAACTTCAATTCCATTCTTTGTAACCAAATATCCTAAGAAACGTCCCGATGTCACACCTAAAATGCATTTTTCTGGATTGACTTTCATTTTAAATTTCCGCAATGCACCAAATATTTCAGCGAGATCTTGTAGATGATACGCAGATAATTTACTTTTTACCAGCATGTCGTCAACATAGACTTCTAAAATTCGCCCAATCCAAGGTTTAAATATGGCGTCAACCAAGCGTTGATATGTTGCTCCTGCATTTCATAATCCAAATGGCATCCTGGTATAACAATACAACCCACGTGGGGTGAAGAATGCAGTATGTTCTTGATCCTTCTCCACAAGTGCAATCTGGTTGTATCCCGATCGACCGTCCATAAAGGACAATGCCTCATGGCCTTGCACGGCGTCCACTAGCTGATCAATATTGGGAAGTGGATAACTATCCTTTGGGAATGCCTTGTTTAAATTGGTGAAGTCTATACAAATTCTTACTCCACCATTCTTCTTTGGAACGATCACCATGTTGGAAATCCATGTTGGGTATCGTACCTCACGAATGAATCCTGCATTTAAGAGCTTTGTTAATTCTTTTTTCACAGGATCGTGATATTCTGGAGCGACCTTACGTATTCGCTGCCGAAATGGTGTTGCATCGGGTCGTATTAGCAATTTATGTTGTACAATACTGGGGTCTATCCCTGGCATGTCCTCCATTTTCCATGTGAATACGTCCACAAAATCACGAAGAAGCTTGATCAAATTTTGCTCCGTATCGGCCTTCATCAGCGTTCCAATTCGTAGCTGCTTGGGAAATTCTGTAGTGCAATATTCACAATTTTGGTTTCTTCTATAGAAGTGAAAACAGGTTTGGGAACTCCGATAGATGTTGGAGTTCCTTTTAATTGCTATGATGGTAGTCCTTCAGATTGTTGGTTTGATGAATTTTCTTGATTTTTGCTGCTCTCCCCTATTTCATTTGTAATTTTTGGTCCGATACTCTGTTTTAAGTATCGGTCTGTTTTCTCTTCTTTTGCTTTTTCCTTGCGGTCTTTTTTCTTATCCCGCTGTTGTTGTTACCGCTCCTCATTCATCCGTACTTCCGACAAAATACATAATTTAGCATCGTCATGATCTCCTCTTATCTCCATTTCCCCTTGTGGTGTTGGGAATCGCAAGTATTGTTGATAGGTTGAGATGAAACCTTTCAACTGGTGTACCCATCGTCTTCCGATAATTGCATTGTATGGGGATGGAGCATCCACAACACTGAACCTTGTCAAAATGTTTATCGGTCCAGCAGAGACTTCCAAATCAATTTCTCCCTTTGGTCTTGAAGCTATTATAGATTACATAATGAGATGGAATTAATTGATCATCACTGAGTCCCATTTTGCAAAATGTATCATAAAACATGACGTTCAAAGAACTGCCCCCATCCAGAAGAATTTTTTTGACATTCCATCCGGACATCGGCAAAGTAAGGACCATAGGGTCGTTATGCATTTCGATTTCTTGATCCACCTCTCCCGCTGATAAAGTCAAGGGGGATGCTATCCAGTCTTCCCATGATTCTGTTATCCTTCTGGATACTTTAAAAATTTCATGGTCTCGGACCCTCTTGCATAATTTTTTGTCGATCGCAGCATTCACATTTGTATCTTTTTTTTCAGAAAAGGAAATCATATTGATAGTTTGTTTGTTGTATGGGATATGAACTGCCTTCCCTTTATCTGATCTTGTTGTTGGTTCGGGTGTTTGAATAAATTCTTTCAACTCTCCAGCATCAATCATCCTTTGTACCATAATAATGAAGTTTCTATATCGATATGTTGTATGCCCTTCATAGCAATGATAGTCACAGTAGTCATTTGATTTCTGCGTAAACTTCAGTTGTCGCCCTTTTGAAAGTGGCCACGGAAAGTCTGGTTTATTTTTATGATTTTAAAAAGTTCAGAATATAAAATGTTAATTTTTGTAAACACTCTTTCTTGAAATTGCTGAATGAACTTTTTGTTATCCCCTATTCGTGGGCGTTTTGATTCGCTAGCTTCAGCTTTATTAGAAATTTTTTTCTTTGGCTCTGGTGATGTTTCAATTGAATTTGTTCTTTTTGTACTACCTTGCTGTCATGATTTTAACCTTGGACATTGTTCTTGAACATCTTGCAGCCTTGCACATGTTTCTATTATTTCTCTGAGTTGCCCCTCAGTTTTCGGGTTATTGCGATGATTGTCAACAAAAAGCTGGCATCTTCGGTCTGTTATTCTCCTCTTGTAATGGTTAAACACAATATTTGACTCAACATTTCCGATTGCCTGGTAAATTGCATGCCATCGGGCTGTATAATCTTGAATTGATTCTTCTGGCCATGAAGCAAGTGAGTATAACCTATCTATCCCCGAATCGACGGGTTTGTTATACATGTACGCCTCGAGGAATTTCCAAACTAATTGCGCATATGATTGAATGGAATTTTCTTGCAATTTGTCATACCATGCTAATGTCGAATCTTTCAAACTTGAGGGGAAACACCGACACATTATAGCATCATTTCGGTCCCAACGTGACATCACCCGATTGTAATACTTCAAATGCGAAGTCGGGTCCCTTGTCCCATCGTAACATTCAAACGTCGGAATATTGTATTCTCGAGGCAATTGTGCACATGCTAAATGTGGATCCAATGGTGTTCGCTTGGCTTCCTTCAACACTTCTTCTATTCTCCCTCCTTCTTTATACTTCAAATTTTTTATTTCATCCTCCATTTGTTCCATTGCTTCAAAACACCTTTGCCATTGTGTACGTTGTATCTCCTGGCCTTCCCGTTTCATCCTTGCTCGAGATGATGATCCCGCTAATACCATTCTTTGATCACGATTGTCCCTTACACTTTTGGTTGTTTGTCTACCAGAAGTTACTTCTTGGTCTCGTGGTCTTGTTGTACCTGGTCTCTCCCCACGTTGAATTGTATCCTTTAATGCTTGATTTTCCCTGGTCAGAGATGCAATTTGATCAGCACAGACTCTTTGTTCCCTTCGCATCCCATTCATTTCCTCCATCAAATTTGTAAGTAATTTACATTGTTTCGGGTATCCTCATGAGGTGGAGAATGATTTGGGCTATAGTATTTGATGTATATTCTTGAAAAAGGTGTATGGTTTCCTGAATCACTCTGTTGAACCTCTGTCTCACTCTTTTCTTCCCTTTGGTGATAATTTCCACTTGTGTTACTTTCTTGATTTCCAGAATTTGCTTCTTGTGACATATCTTCTTCTGGCTTGTTTTCCCTTGGTTGTTTCTTTTCTTTCTTAGATGCTTTCTAAAAAATTTCCTTGTGCTAATAGCTTTAAAAATTTAGTCATATAATTTCAACAAGCTAATTGATCAAAGAAACAAATAAAAACTGATTTATGGATCTTTTAATTCTTTTGAAATCTAACTATATTTTGGTGGGGAGAAAAACAACGTCTATCATAACATTTCTCCAATCTTAAAATTTACACGCAAAATAAAAGAAATCAGTTATTAGGACAAATTCATTCAGACTAAAGATTCCCAAGTTTCATTGAAATTCAACTTTAATTTTAAAAAATCATACAAGGAATTTCTTGCAATAAAACGCTTCTATTAGTAAAAATTCATTCAAGCCAAAAATTTCGACATTTCACTTTAATGAAAATCTTCCATATGATTACCAATCTCCTGATACTAAATTTCTATACTTTTAAATACAAAAAAAACAGAAAAAACCATTTTTCTACAACAGGTAGGATAAATCCTTTGACATTGTCCCTGTTTCTAGCGCCAAATTGTTTATGCCAAAATTCTCATCAGCATGAACAACCAATGATTTGTCAAAAGATCTAGATTGAAATCCTTATCTTTCATTTTGTTACACTATATCACCTTAATATTCAAATCAAGTCATATAAGCACATCAGTCATGAAGAAGATTAAAGAACAACAATTCACCAAATTGGACATTCTATTAGAATTATATCAATCAATTTCAAGATCTTTACAAGTATGGAAAAAAGTGTATTCATACATCAATAATTTCATACTACATTACTCTGTAAATACATACCTAATAGCTTTACTCTAATTCCAGTATCCTTCCTTCGTCCTTTTCCCCCCCAAATTTTCTGACCCCCTCTTTGTTGAATGAACTTCTCTATTTATAGTTTGTTCAATGGGTCCCTCTCTTTTTCCTTTATGTCTATCATTTATGTTTGATGATTCATGTTTTCCCGATCTTGTCTGTCAATTTATTGATTATCGTTCCACTGTATTCTTTTGGTCTGATACCTCTTGTCCCGTTACTTCCTTTCGTTCTTTATATTTTATGTTTATCTTTGGATCAGGATGATCGTGCGGTTGACAGGCAGCTTCTTTCTTATGCACTGTCATGCTTTCGCCTTTTTGGCCCGTTACCTTCTACTATTGACACGTGCTCTTCGTACTTTATGAGTCATCTTCTTCCCGATCCTCAGTGTCAGTTATGTAGTTAAAGTAATTTAAGCAATTAATGCTTTCACTTTTCCGCTCTATGCGCATTTATTGCTCCTATTTTTCCCATTCCATTTGCATTTAATGCTTTCTGTTTCGATCAGAGTACTAACACTTTCCCGATCGTACGTGTCGATCATGCAATGATATTTTCAGTCTTTTACATTTGTCATCCACTCGAACTTTTATAAGGTTTTGATTGTGTGTTTCTCGCTCTTTTATAAATCTCTGCTTCTTTGCCTAGTCGTTTGACATGTGTTATCTTGACTTTTATTTCCTAACAGTTAACAAGATTATTATTTTTTCTCTTTAAGATCAGAAGATGAATGAAGAAGAAGGAGGATGAAAATGAGGTGATATGCAAAGCAGAAGGAGGCGATTGCGTATCCATATTTATATTAGGGATTTCTAGAAACCTAGAGAGCGCAGTTAGGTAATTTTCTTAGATATTATTAACTTATTCAATGAAAACCGATTGATTTAGTAGGGCCAAACGAAAATGTTAACAGATGGGGCCTTTTAGAAAGATTAAAAAACAAGGTTATTTTAGTGTATCGGTTGTTAATACGGGGGAATGTTACAGCATTTTCCTTCATATTTTCTTTTTATGAAAGAAATTTGAGTCTTTTCACTTCAAAAGTTGGGGCCAAACACTCAATTTACACTCCGAACAAAGTCTCTAGAATATGTTTCATCGTACAGAGTTGTGAATATAATTTTCTGATGAGAAAGTTTTTTCGTCAAAATTTTCATCATTATAGATTTAGGACTCTACGAAATTAAGCATGGGAATACGAATATAATATGCAGACTATAAAAAATTGAAATAGAAAAGATAGAAAACCAACAAGTTGCCTCCCATTCAGTGTTAGTTCAACGTCCTCATCCTAACCTTTTGGTTATCGTTCGTACACCAACAATATGAAAATATGAGGATCCATCCAGATAATGATCTGCAACTGTAATAATAGCTTCACACAAATATTAGCATATGATAGTACTAGTGAAACCACTATCAGATGGAAGTTCCCCCCAAACTTAGTCCTTTCTACACCTGGAAGTGTATAAAGAATATAAAATTCGGGAATTTCAATGGGTAGCTTGGTGAACCTGTGGTGTTAGAATCAAGCATCTCTAACAATAGAATCCGTAAAAACTTTGGAAGCATATAACTCCAATCCTAAGTGAGGTATTTTCCTAAAAGTTGGGTTAACAACACTATGAGAAATAACTTTGACTAGAGGATGAGGATCAAAAGATATAAGATTATTATGCAAAGGATTAGACAAACCTTCCACAACCTCTTGTATTATGGGATCGTCTTGTTCTTAAAGTATCGCAATGAATTATTTACCTCATGTGTATTGTAGTCCTCTATCAAACTTTTTAACCAATATTCATCAGTTTTGGCCTTAACAAAATCTCGACACTAACATTATTATTATAATCTCTGGCAAGCTCAGTTGGGTATTCCACGATATTATTCAATCTAACTTCACTCTCAAATCTTTCGTTCTCATCAATGCCAGATTCATTTTTCGAATCTTCATTGACCTTTATTTTAGGGTGAAAACAAATATACTGCAAAAGAGTACTTTATGTAGGTTCTAGAGATCAAAATCGGACAGGACGATCCTAAACCAAAAAATGGTCGTCACATCCTGCTTTGGTCATAAAGGTGGAGATGATGGGTTGATCTTAGGGTAGGGAAGCAAAGAATGATGAGAAATCATTATGTGATGAGAAAGTAATGGTGTGTGGTTGAAAATTGTATGTAAGGTTTTAAACTGGATAATATCTGAGATAGATCTCTTGTTCTATCTTGAATAAATGAAGCCATCTATTTTATATCCTGTCATGAACACACTGATTTTTCGTAAGTTGTGGAGGTTTCCAAGAGGTGGAGAAGTAATGATCGTCGAGATTGTAGTAGAGTCATGTATGATAAATCAGGAGGAATATATGACCACTACTTATTAACTTATTGTCGGGGATGTATTGCCATATCGCACGTAGTCGTAGACCACCAGACCAGTACCCCAATGAGAATTCCCCCATGTGTTGTATTTAATATCTTGCAGAAAAAGTAGTGAAGTAATGAACCACTATTATTTAGGTTAGGTTAAGTCAATAACCTGCTGAATTAGTGAGGCACGTTGCTCAGTTGTTTAAGTAGACTGATTAGTATCGAGTCTAATAAAACAGTAAGCTTAATAGTTATGTACTAGCTCAAAAGTAACACGACATGAATTTGGAAGTATTTGAAACCAAGATTATACAAAAATCCTCAAGAACGTAATGTTCTCAAGGACAAAATATGTGCTAGCATTAGGCCAGAGCTATCACCAACATAGGCTAGCGTCATTAGCGCCATAGGCTGGCGCTGCTTATTTTGAACGCTAGTGAGCTCCATAGACCGGCACTACTTAGTTTGAGCACCAGTAAGCGCCATAGGCTGGTGCTAATACTGCATCGCCATAGGCTGACTGCAATTTTTGAGCGTTATAAGATGGCATTGATAGCATCATTTTTTGACCTTAGCCTTTGAGGATGTTGCCGCTTCTTCAAGATCCGGAAATTGAATTAAGGTTCATCCTCCGGGATCGATCATAATATAGGTATAACACTTTCTTGCGTATAATAACAGATTGATTTATATTCAATAATTAATGCGTATTCGAGACGATTTCAAGGAATTCATCCATGGAAGTTTATGCGACTTGATACTAGTTCGATATATGGCATAAATATTATAGATATTTAGAGAGGCTACCGGATCAACGTAGAACGTTGGTAGATATTTATAGAGACTGTATTTCTTAATTCTCTTACAGTTTCTGTTTGGGATGTTTTGACCTAATATACCCGTGATCTCTCTGCTTTTAAGGAGAGATGACTTGAGATATAAAGATGAAATAGTTGATGAGGAAACAAGGATTACCAGGAATTGTGATGTTCATTCTTCCTCCAATTTAGAATCACATGGTGAGCTTTATATAATGCATCCACCAAACACGGTATTCCATATGGTGATGCAATCACTGGTGTTACAATACTGTGACAGTTGATTGTTTTGTCACAGGTGCTAATTATATCTCCTAACAGGATTCTCTCATGCATGTATATTCCCCAATTCGAACAAATTTATAGAACCTAGAAGCAAGGTTGGAATTTCATTAAAGGTTTAAGGTTTAGGATGGAAAAACATATTTTTTGAGAGGATTGGGGTAGCTTTCTAAGGCTTTTGAATTTGAATCTTTGTGTATTTCAAAAGATTTGAATAGTTTTTTTTTTATGAATGAGTTTTGGTAAGTGTTCAAAAAAGATTCTTTTTTCTAAAACAATGATACTTCTACTTGATTATTAAAATTGAAATCCTAAGGATGCTTGTAGGTATTTTGGAGGAATTACAAATATTACATGAAAATAAAAAAATATTGAAAGAGGATAACAATGTTCAAACATTAAAAGCTTTGATCGTTGCAACATGCTCATCCTCTGTGGTAACCAACTTGTAATAGCCGCCAATAGTGGCCTTGAAAACTTTATACGGTCCTTCCCAGTTGGAGGACCGGTGACGACTTGATGCCTTGAAAACTAAATCTCATGTCCAGAAAATGTTAGGTTTGATTGCACCGATTCTATAAATCTTATGTTCATAGGGCCGAGATTCTTCTTTAGTATCTCTTGGATCATATATCAGAGAAACATATTTGAGAACCCCGGTGGTTCATAAAGGGCGGAGATGGCTTCTACCCATCTAGTGAAGTACTGAGCCGGAGTAGCAATCCATACATAACGCCAGGCTAAGGCACGATTGACCTTTCCAGCAAGGTCCGGTCCTCAGTCTTGCGATAAACGAGAAAAAATCAAAGATAAGAAAGCAAATTGAGTAAGAGCTACGTGAGTAAGGTACTTATTAACATAAGATAATGCACTCTCAGTCGATGTCTGATTCAGGGATTTGAGGAGTTGATATTCCTTTAGTTACAAAGGTGAATCCTTATCAACTCTATTCCTGTCTTCAAAAGGAGGACCTCTTACTCAAGGCGGAATAGCCGGCGGGTCTATCAGATGTTGATCGTTGAAGCCATGCACGTCGTAGGATCATATCATAATTGAGTTTCTTTTTGACAATATACTATTTGGTGTCTTCTTGAGTAGCTCTCGCCGTTATTGTGAGCGTGATGTGCCCATAAACACATCTGGTCATCCCTTCAGGGTCTCTAACTGTTGTTGGCGAGCGTATGGCCTCTTGTCAAATGATCCCTGCTACTCTGAGAGTCTTGACAGTGATAATATTGACATCCATGCCAATATCATCAGTTAGAGAAATATGCAAGAAAACACCATTGTTCAAGTCCAATAAACAGGAAATGGTGTTTTCTTTGCATATTTCTCTAACTGACGAATCATGTATGCCAACTACACTGACTTCAAACTTGGAGAGGTTTTATGTATGTTCCGCAAATTGCTGCTTTAACTAGGTAACTTGGTTAAAGAAAGTGTTAGAATTAAAATTACATGGACTTGAATAATAAGTTAGAATTATTACTCACGTGTGTTGTTGATCCAGAATATGGAAGCCATTGAATACGTGCAAGTAAATAAGTAAAAAGAGACTGACTTACTTGAAATCCATAAAAAGCTACAGGATGAGAAAATTAGTCCTGGTTTTGGTCGAACTTCACAAGGAACTTCAGAATCCGAGGAGGAACCTAGATGGATGTGAAGACTAGTAAATGTTTTCTCCACTGCAGATGTTGTTGGTGGAAAGTATTAAGAAGAAGTGTATTTTTATGAGCATTTAATTGCAGAATGTCTAATGCTTTAACAAATTTAACATAACATAGAAGAATAGTCGATGAAAAATGTAGAAATTTTACCAGATTCTCTATTCCTTATCAAACTTGGACTCTACCTTAGAAGAAACATCACAATATTTTGAGTAATGATTATTGCCAATACACCTTTAGAATATAAGGCAGATGTGTTTGATGGATCAATAAAAACACTAGAAGAAGAAGAATCTTGTCTACCAAGTACCCATTATTAACTCTTGATTCAATAATCTGGATTCTAAGACTAGAACATGTAAAATGCGTATCTCGATTTTGCATATTAACTAATCAAAATACGGACCAAGTCCATTCAAAGTATGCATCATAAGATCTCCATCAACTTTATCTCTAATTACAGCTAATTGATCTATGGATTTTATATCTACAGGAAATTTTGTAACTTGTTCTCCAACAAGGATTTTTGAGAAAACGATTCCTCCATAAAATTAGATTTAGGATGATTCCACATCTCTTTAGCAGAGCCAAAACCAGAAACATCATTTTGATGAGAAGAGGCTAAAGTAGATGGATACATCCTATTACAAACTTATCTAATCTCTCAAACTTCACAGATTGGTGATTAACTCGGTGAATTGAGAAAAAGTTGAGCTGGTTTTGTGACAAAACCATCAACAAAGCTTAACAGATTAGTACTCGTAAGGATGTTATTAACTGATTCATCCATAAAATGTGATTCGTAGAATCAAATTTATCGAAATAAGTGATTAATGTTTTTGAATGGTAAGGAGTAAGTTCTAACCAAGCAGCGGAAGCAAAGAATTTAGACGCCATAAGAGAAATAATTTTTCATTGATCTAAAATGGTTAAAAAACTCATGAAATTTGTAAAAGTTGTTCTGGAATTTTGAATAAAAAACATAAAGCTGGAAAAAAAAGTTTCAAAAGAGATTGATAGCTGATAAAATTTTGGCAAAGAAAGATTTGAGAAGAAATTTTTGGAACGATTTCAAGCTGACGAAAGATTACAGACTTTCAACTATCTATAAATTACAAGAAATGGAAAGACAACTCACCAGAGCTACAACTATTGCAACATTATAACATATGAGTTTGTAAAACAATAGCCTAACAGATTCTGTGACTGATTAACAGAAAGTTAGTTAACCACTAACTATTGTTTATAGAAGTAGAATCCAATTGCAGAAAGTTGATAAGACTTTTAGAGCATCTATAACACTAGGGGTTAAAGTCATTCTACATGGAGGTCTAAATAATATTTGTTTATAAATGGTTACTGTATAATAAAAAATATAAAAATAAATTGTTTTACCTTAAAATTCATCTCCAATAAAACAAATTTATTTAGATATAAAAATAAAATAATGGTATGGACTTAAGACCTAGAGTTATGGACAAAATCTAACCTAAATTTTCTCCTACATCTCCACTTAGCATTGTCATCTTTCCTTATAATCTTAACCCTTGCATTAGAGATGACAATTTGATGAAAAAAATCTTAAATCCTAGGTGTCATGTTTTTTTTAAAACTTTACTCCTTGCATTGGAGATGCTCTTATAATAGAAAGGAAGAAAACACACATCCATGGAAAGCCAAATTATCCTACGAAGATACAAGGGAGTTCATCTAGAATTCTATTAGATAGGTAAAACTATTATCTCCGTCCCCAAAAAAATAATAATTTCTTATATATATTTTTGATTAAAAATAGGTCAAATTAAGAAAGAAAAAATATATTATTTTTCCTAGGATAAAAGGAGTTCATTTTAATTTTGTTACCAAAAAGGCAAATCAGACATAACGATTGTATTTGCCTGGAAAACCAATACAAAAGCAACTTATTTATTTTACTTCAGAACCTCTGTATGTTTGATTAACTGACCCAAGACAAAGTAATACTCTGGTTAGGGGTTTTTGAGTTTACCCCCTAATTGAATTAGTGATTTAACATTCCCCTAAATTAATACCCTAATTGAATTAGTGATTTAACATTCCCCCTAAATTAATAATACTAGCAAGTTTACCCTCTAAACTACTGTTTTTGTCAAAAATACCCTTACCGTGTGTTGTTCATACGTGTGCGCATATTGTCGTATTTTAACTCCAATTTTATCCTATTTTACCCCTCATGTCTGGAACGTGTTTGGCCATAGAAATAGATGATGAGTTTAACCTTATCAAGATTACTTGTTCCTTCTTCTATTTTTTAGAGCCTCCGCTGGCCCTTGCCTTCGTCATCGCCACAACCACCAAATCGTAGCTAGATGTATTCTTTTTATAATTCAATAGTTGTTGAACAAACAATGAAGTGTTGATTCCATTCTATATGTTCTCAACCCAAATGAAGTCGGATAGAAGCTTGATTTATTTACCGACAAAGTTGGTACTTCTGTAGTAGAGACATGGAAATGTTTGCGGTGGAAGGATCCTCCTCTCTTACAGTACTTGCACGCCAGAGTTAATACTGGAACCTTTAACATTAAGCATATTTTTCCATAAAAAAAACATTAAACATGTTTGAATTAGATACCGTGAATTAAAGTTAAGACCCATTTCAAACGTTGTGTTCTATGTGGAATTTGGAAAAAAATTAATATTGTACAAATTCAGAAGATCATAAAATGAAACATTGTAAACATATTTTTTATGATTCATTTTTGGTGGTTTTTATCATTGATGGTAGTGCTGGAGAGGAGGTATTTAACGGTGGTTATGATTGAAGAGTACAAATTTAGGGAAATCAATAATGTTTTAGATTGAAATGATAAATAAATTAAAATTAGGATTTGAACTGATTTGAAATTAGTGTTGATGTTGATGTTTATTTAAAAAATAAAAAGTAATAAAATTATACTCCGTATAGGATTTGGTTTATTAAGTTAACAGATAACGATGTTTTTTTTTTAATTTTCTCATTGATTATTCAAGTATAACATGAGAGAAATGAAAAAGGAGATGCTGATAAAGTAGAAAGGGAAAGTTTTTTTTTTACTGAACCCCTTATCGGAGTTATCGTTGTTGTTTTTTAGTAATAAGTTTTTACTTTGACACCTGTTTGGTTATGAATAATAACGAGATTGATTGAAACACTAATATCATTTATCAGCGGAAGGCGTATGAGACAATGAAGGATAAAATTGGCACCTCAGAAAATAAAATACATTTAATGACATACGTATGAGTCGTACAGGCACAGTAAGGATATTTTTACCCAAAATACCTGTTTAGGGGATAAAGTCATTAGTATTAATAACTTAGGGAGGAAAGCTAAACCACTAATTTAATTAGGAGGTTAAACTCAAAAAACCCCTCTGGTTAGCTTCTATATCAAAATCAGCAGCTTTTGCAGTTAACTTTTAATTTTCTAATTTAAGGCTCATTTTCTTAAATCTAACAGGAACATGATTATTAGAAGGGCTACATATTATAATCGGATTTGGGAAGGTCAAAGTCAAGCCTTAAAAAAAGTAGCCTAATACTTTATTTTGAAAGCCTTATATTTAGTATTGATAGAGGGACTATCCATGTGAAGACGAAATAGAGACATTTGAAGTGAATTTTAAAAACTTTTTATCCATGATATTTTCATAATGGCTAAACTACCCCTGATTAGTTAATATTAGTAAAATTAATTAGCTAATAGATTATGTTAATCATAATTAATCTAAAATAATCTTAAACTTAATCAAATTAAATCAAATTTTTTTCTTTTTGGTTTGGTGAGAAGAAAAATTACAAAAGAATTTTTTAGGGTTTTTTAAAAAACCCTAGATTTTGATTCACTCAACCAGAGTAGTGAGGTATACCTCTAACTTAAACTCTTGGTCTTTTTATGGCTCAAATTTGATGAAATTACGTTTGAAATGATGATTCTTTTGTGATTCAGATAATTTAACGGTTAGGTGTTCTTCCCAACCCAACTGTAACCGTAATTTCATGGATGAATACCAAATTGTAACAGTTTTACGGTTGGGTTTTAACATCGGGCCCAACCGTAACTAATGTTCAAAAAAAAGTTTTCCCATCCAGAATTATTTACGGTTGGGATTTAACAATCCAACCCAACCGTAAATACCAATTTTAGTTTTACTTCCAGACAATTTCAGCCAATATTTACGGTTGGGTTTGGGCTTCCCAACCCAACCGTAAAACATCCTTTGGAGCATTGAGTTTAAGGTCAAATTTGGGTTTAAAATAAAAATTTTAAACTTATTCAATCATTTTAACTAGATTGAAGGTAAATTAGGCCATTCAAACAAACAAAAACCGAAAACAACACAAGTACTAGAATCCAATTTTGAATGATCCAGGAATATTTACAGTTGAGTTTACAGCCAAAACCCAACCGTAAATAATCATTTGTTTTGTTTTTTGACTTGATTTCTTCTTTTCTTGGTTTCCAACTTGACAATCAAACCCAACCGTAAATAGCAATTTTAGTTTTAGTGCAAACATATTTACGGTTGGTATGTTAATCGAACCCAACCGTAAATTGTCAGTTGTTTTTTTTTGAGTTGATTTCTCCTTTGCTTGGTTTCCAACTTGAAATTTTGTAAATAAAACATGATTTTTTGCTAGACCAATTTAAGATAAAAACTTTCCAATACATTCTAACTAAATTGAGATATGAATATTGTCGCAAGAAGTTATAATCCACCCACACAAAAAAAACTAAGTTCAAAAAAACTAAAAACATCTGAATAAACGAAACAAAACACATTATAGAAATTCAAAATGATCAATCTCATTGATCTCATTAATTTCTTCCACTCTTTGTTACTCTCGACTTGGTCTTAGATGGAATATCAACCAAATTGAAGGAACTGTCAGGACCGTTCCGAGGGGTTGGAGTGTGATCAATTGATTCATTAGGAGGGGTATCGCCTTGCACATCATCGGCTCTGCCAATGCAAGTACTTTGTTTTGCTATTCACATATGAAAATAAATGTTGGTTAAGTCTTTAGTAATAAATCTTAAAAACATTAATAACATAAGTAATTTATGTACCATGAGACCATGAGCTTTGAAATATGCATTTTCCCAAAAGTCAATGAAACCATCTCTTATGTTGTTTCCTTGACCCCTTTGAAATTAGATTATTTACAAAAGTTCAACACAAGCAATCAATCAAGATCTTTAAATTCAGAACTTTTTACGGTTGGGTTACACATATCGAACCCAACCATAAATAATCAACAACAAGAAATAAACCTAAACAGAAGACTTTACAATTGAGAATTGAAAATCCGACCAACCGTAAATAATCATCAACAAAAAAATGGCACTAACCAGAATAATTTACGGTTGAGTTTTTTTAATTACCCAACCGTAAAATGTAGAACAAACCAGTTACAGTTGGGTTCGAATGGAACCCAACCGTAAGTTCTTTAGAACATACATTTACGGTTGGGTTTTCCGAACCCAACCGTAATCTGTAACCCAATTTTTTTAACAAAACCATCAATCAAACAAGAAAATCAATTACTTTTGGGTTCTAAAAATAACATGGGTTTTGTTGAATACCTTGTATACACCATTTGTTGTGGTTGGGGAGTTTGATTTCCTTCACCACCGATTTGTTCTTCAATTTCTTTATTAGGTTGTTTAGTTTGATTTTGATTGTCATCACTACTACCTTCTACACCTTTAGTAGGATTCTTCATCACGAACTTTAGAGTTTAATCGACGACGGAATTTTTGAATCGCCAATTAATTAATTCGATGGAGAAATTCGGTTCAAATGGAGAAGGAGGAGATATGAAGGGAGAGGGAAAGGTTTTGAATTGAAATGAAAATTTTGTAAGGTTTTGTTTTGTTTAGGTTTTAATTGATTGAAAGGTAAATTAAACTTTTTTATTGATAAAAGGGTAATATGGAAATTTAACATAGCCATAGGATATCCCTTAACGGATTATTTGATCACCCTGTATCAATAGTGCAGCCCCTGTATAAGTCTTCCAAATTAGTCATTGACCATGGTTTGAGGTTCGACTTTTGGAATCCCTGGATCTCACAGTAAATACTAGTAATTCCTACGTTCCGAGAGAAGAAAAAGACTTTTAAAGGCGGGAGGAGTCCTTCGAAGCCGAAGGGTTTTTGAGAATCTACAGAGATCGAGAAAGAGAATGTCTGGAGGAATAGCTCGCGGTCGTCTTGCTGAAGAACGTAAAACATGGAGAAAGAATCATCCCCATGTTCGTACTGTTCCTACCTGCTATTTTTTTTGTTTGTTTTGGTTTTGAAGAAACTTCGTTGATATGTTCTGATTTTAGTGCTTTATTATCTTATTTTTCTAGGGTTTTGTTGCTAAACCGGAAACTGCTGCAGATGGTTCTGTTAATCTAATGGTGTGGCAGTGTACTATCCCTGGTAAATCCGGTGTAACACTTTTGTTAAGCAGAAAAACCCAAACATAGTTTCTCTGTCATACTCTTATGTGATTAAGTTTTTGTTTGCTCTTTAAGTTGATCTAATTATGATATGCTTCTAGTTATTAGATGGATTTGTTTTATTTTCTATAAACCCTAACTTCTACCCTCAAATTGGTGTCTGGGTAGTGGAGATTTGGGGACTTGGAGAAAAGAAAGTGTGGCACTTTTGGATGTTGTGAACAGATATTTTGAGAACCTTTACGAAATGTCAATGGTGTGTAAGATAAAATGGGATAGTCGACCAGTTTTGGCGATTTAGTAGTTTTTTGATACTGTGTCAGGTATATTGCTAGGATATTTTTTTTTTTTAGATTCTAAAGGCGGTCACATTTAGATCAAATGTAGGGATTTGTATTTGCCAGGGAAAGGGATGGGATCCTGTTAATGTTAATATTCTTATCCTGTTACCTGCTGTAAAATATAGTGTTGGAAGTGGGTTTTTTTTCTTCATATTTAAGATGTTCTACTAAGTCATCAGTATTTACAGGTGTGCATGTTGCAGCATGTCTTTCATGAATGATGCATTGTGGTTTTAACATGAAGTGTTTGGTATCGCCTTATACTGCACAACTTAAGTTTTAAAGTCATTTATCTGATTATTTTTTACATCAATTTTTCGTTGCTACATAAACTTCTGTAGGGAAGTTGTTATGGCCATCTGGTTTAAGACATTATCTTGCATGAATTATGTGTTAACGTGGCTCAAAGCTTTATGCCATGCTAGTAATATATGTATCTGCAGAGTTTAGGCATATGTTTTTTCCTGTCATATTCATTTATACTACAAGCACTTTGTTTGCTATTATTCTGTAAGTTCCCTCTTAATATTCTTGGGGATGAGAAATGAAGAACAGTTTTCACGATATCAGTTTATTTTTTCACGGTGCTCTTGCCGGTTTCACCAATTTTGTTTCACTCGGTTATGCAGACGGATTGGGAAGGTGGCTTTTTTCCACTTGCACTCCACTTCAGCGAAGATTATCCTAGCAAACCTCCCAAGTGCAAATTCCCTCCAAACTTTTTTCACCCTAACGTCTATCCTTCAGGAACTGTGTGCCTGTCTATCCTCAATGAGGACAGTGTAAGTTTGTTGTTTCTCTTTTGCATATACTCGAAATGCTATTGTTTAAGCTATGACCATATACTCGAAGAATGAATTTAATACGTAGGCATTAAGTCTTTTTGCTATTGTGTTATTTTTTATTTATTAGGGTTGGAGACCGGCCATTACAGTGAAGCAAATTCTTGTGGGCATACAAAATTTGCTGGATCAATCCAACGCTGCTGATCCTGCTCAAACAGATGGATACCATCTCTTCATCCAGGTATCTGACTCATTCAAGCTTTTCAGGCTAGCTTTGATTGTTACATAGTAACTTGACATCTTGATGTATTCAGGAGCCAGTGGAGTACAAGAAAAGGGTAAAGCAGCAGGGCAAGCTATATCCTCAGATAGTCTGAAATGATGTCTTTTGTTTCAGATCATTGGAACAGCCCGGTGCGTATGTATAGACATCTCATAATTCTATTTAGGTCGTTAACAGTTATTGGTAGTATACAGCACAACAACTTGACACTGAAACAAATCAAAACTAGTAACATAACTAATGTTCCCCGAATTTCATGTTTCTAGTCGCTTGGAAATTCTGGTCTTTTAGGTTGTTGATTTTTCTTGAAAAGATTGTGTGTTTTGCTTATGCCACAAACTAGGCACCCGTCTTTGTTAAATGACAATGTGTTTTTACTCTCGATTATTATATCTATGGCTCTCTATCTTGCCCTCTTTGTATGATGTTATAATGTGTTAATACCTTGACTAGTGTAAGCGGCTCTCCAATTGCTTATTGGAGTTTATGACCTGCCACACCTACCTTTTTTTTTTTTTGTTCTCTTACCTGTTTCGTGTTCCACCCTATAGGCCTACAATATGGACTTAAAAGTGTAGACTTTCTTGTTGTTCCACTTAGGACCATACACAAGTATAGATTCATCAACAGCATTATGACTCTTTACACTACTACGAATACTACTCATGTAACTAAGCCAAATGAAATATAGTTCCAGCTTGTAAATGCTGTTTTTTGTATGTGAAGTTGGATATGGTGATATCAATGTCAGCATATAAGCCTCTAATCATGCTTGCTTTACCTTATTGGCTATAATACATGTCTTTTCGTAATCATGGTTATTACTTCATACTGAAATATGTTTAATTTCATCATGTTGAGATACAACTACTTCATTCATAGACTTGCTGCATAGGTAGAATCGAAGTATTCTACAACTAATACATAATAAACAAGGAGATAATAGAGTAGATATACCGGACTTTTACTTTAAGAAAAGTAGACAATCATTTATAGGTATATACCTTAGCCTTAGTTCTGTTTCCGCTGGAAGTTCTTCCATTTCTATTTCCTTGTAATTTCAATGGCAGAAATTACCTTTAAACAAGGTTAGAAGGGAGTCCACCTCCTACTACATAGACATGTGTCATCCCACTCAGCCATCACGAGGTGGAGACACATCCATAGACTTTAAGCTATGATGCCACTTTATGGATAAACTTTAACTACTTATGCCTTGTGAACTATTCCCTCAAAACAAGTGTTTTGCTTTAGTACATGATTTAACTTTAAATACACACTTGATTGAGATTAGGCTAATATGGTTTCAATAAACTAAACGTGATTTATTGCTAAACTATAAAAAGTCTAACAATCAAGTCTTGGATGGCCTTTCACTGTTGATAACCACCATGTCTTGAGAGCAAGTGTGGTGAAGAAACAAGCTAAAATAAGTAAATAAAATCTAAAATCCGGACCATTGGAACAATAAGCCATCAACAAAGCTTTTATTGGAGTTTCACCACACTCTGGGTGAACTTTGGAGTATGAACACCATTACTGAAGAAGCTGAATGCTCTGTTTTCTCTAAGATCATGGAGCCATTTCATATGCTAATATAACGAACAACTTTCAGTTCTTCAACTAAGTCGATCAAACTGGCGCGAGAAGATCCACCTTCCACAGCGCTTTTTGCTTTCTCACTCATCTGTCTTTCCCGCTTTCTTATTTCCTCTGCTTCATCTCCACCATCCATTAACATTTTTACGGCCTTCTCTATCTTCTTTTTGCCTACGATCATCTTTCCTTCTTCCATCAAATTCTTCCACATCTGACACCAACCCTCACTCCGATCTTCAATACATCTATGACAAGCTTTTCGTTATAGAACTGCTCCGCATAGAGTGGCTAAGTAATTATTGGTACACCTGCCGCCACACTCTCTAATACTGAATTCCATCTGCAGTGAGTTACAAATCCTCCAATAGCTGGGTGTTCCAAGATTGTAACCTGCGGAGCCTAATCTCTTATTAGAATTCCTATCTTATTCATCCTCTTCTCAAACTCTCCGGACAACCACCTTTGACTTTTGTCTTCCTCTGGTTCTCAGACCACCCAAATGAATGGATGGCCACATGCCTCCAGAGCAGATGCAATTTCAACCAATTGTGTTTTCTGGAATCGTGCCATGCTCCCAAAACTAACATAAACGACTGACTTGGGTTTCATCGAATCAAGCCAATTCATGCACTTGTGTTGCTTCTCTTGTTCTTCATCACGATCATTCACTTCTCTTTTAATACGAAGGGATACTGGCCCAAATTGCCATGCTTTCATTCCTATGACATTTCTGAAATGGTCTGCACAAGGCGATTCTAACTCGTAAAAACTGTTCACAATAACCCCATAACTTCTCATTTCAGATTCTTGAATTGCATCCATCAAATCACTGTATGGTGTTGTCGTTCTAACATGGTCCTGCAATTGTGACCTTGTCATCTCAATACAGTGATGATATGGAAGGCCTGGCACTTGGAATGTCTCCATGTCAGAAGATACAGTGTCATGAGGCCTGTACTGTCTAATGCTTTCCATAACCGAGAGAGAGAGAAAAAGCCTGTCATGCGAAACATGAGTCTAGGGCAACCAAGCTGGTTAGCCAAATCAGTAGTCCACGGGTAGAACATATCAGAGATGATGCAATCTGGGTTGTTTGGTGCAAAAGTTTTTCCATGGGTTGTTGGAGGATGGAGAAAACTTGGTAGACTTTCGAATACATGTCTTTTATAGTGATGGAGTTGAAATTCTCTATACCTTCAGGAAGTCCAACTTGTGTGGATGGAAATGTTAGGATGTGAAGTTGAATATCTGCATTACTGGAGTTAACATCTTGATCTATGGATGACTTGAAGAGTAGAGCATTATGAGTTGTAGTTATTATATGAACTCTAACTCCTTGACAGGTTGCGAATGACCTAGCCATATCGATCATAGGTATCATATGCCTTGGAGCTATGAAAGGAATAAAAAAGATTTCTAATAGACGATGAGAATGATTTTCGAAACTCATCTCTCTCTTCTACTTACTAACTTGGTTTTGAATATCAAAGAGTAATGGCTTGGGTCTTCATTCTTCTTCGGTGAACTCGCTTATATAACTAATAACCTCCAAAACTGTCTTAATGAAGCTGCAATGTTTTTAGCAAACACTTGTGTTTTTTTCATTAATGCAGTCAAAGAAAATCTAACAAACAATTTTGGATTATTTCACTCCAAGAACACTACCAAAGCAGTCTCGTGCAAGCTGTGCGTGTATATGATGTGTGATGCAGTGATGCGGCGCAAGAGTTCCATGACTTTCTGTTAATTTATTGGTCAGTTTAATAATATGGACAAACATTGTTCTTTATGTAATCTTCATACTATTGAAACTGTTACATCTTTTCTTATTTTGTACCTTTACTGAAGCAATTTGGAGAGGTATGTCATTTGCTCATCTTTTTTATAAACATCCTAGGACTAACTTTGTTGATTGGTGTGTGTCTTGACTTAGAGATAAATCTAATCGTGATTGTATTGCTTATGTGTTATGGTATATTTGGAAATATCGTTGTCAAGTTATATTTCAACAGTTTGAGCCGAACCGCTGTAAATATATTCCTGCTATAGTTTCCCATTTAAACACCTTTTTAGCTGTTAATAAAAACAAATCTAAACATCATAAGAAACATTGTTCTCATTTGCATCCAGATCTTTGTCATTTTAAAGAGACTCAGAGTCTTCATGATCAGTCTACAGTTACTCATATTTTCTTTGATGCTGCATTTCATAAAGAATCTACTAAGTATAAATATGCTTTAATCCAAGTAGATAATAATGGGTCTATACTTAATTTTACAGGAGGAAATGGATGGTGCTCGAGTCCATTGGAGGCAGAATCAAGAGTATGTCGAGCAGCTGCAAGATGGACAGAGAAATTTGGATTCCAATCAGTAAAGTTCTATAATGACAACCAAGTGGTTATCTCTGCAATGAAACAACAAGTTCCTGATGTTGACTGGAGGTCACTGCCTTTTTTGCAAGACACTCAGCGACTGGGACAAAATTTTGCATACTCTTATACATATGTAAATCGAGAAAATAATAGTATTGCGGATAAGTTAGCAAAAGTGTTGCTTAGGAAAACTAGTTGTGATATTCAGTAGGTATGAATATTAGGCAAAAACAAGAGTTTTTCTTCCTTATGTAACATGTGAAGTGTGTGGGAAAACAATGTAGCTTATTTTACTTGTTAATATAAAAGTTACTTTAAAAAAATATATAAATAAAAAATAAAAAATGTAAACCACCATTAATATGCCACTCGAAATGGGGGTTGGTAGCCACTGAATATGATAGCTTTGTTTAGTACAATTTATGATTATAAATAATCAGAAATTGATAAATGATTTTGAAATTAATATTTTTATAATCAATTTTTACAAATATTTTTTTTTAAAATAATTGATTATTTTAAAAAAATACTCTTAGAAAAGAGGGAATATTGGCTCGAGGAGCAGCACTCGTTGAACCGCGAAAACATTTAGTCTTCTTAGTAGTTACATTCCTCGTCGCCGTCGTGATCGTACATGTATCTCCGAACTGTGGAGAATAATCTTCGTTATCAAGGTTGAGGAGGAGGTCTTTATCTCCCCCATTGAGGCACGAACCTACCTTGTTCGACAGAAATGCAATCCTCTTCTTCTGTTTTTAGGCAATAACAATCAAACGATTATTATCTATAATATTGACCCGTAAAACTAAAATCAAAAGGAAATAACATTACGTACCAGCTTTGCTAAGGCCGACGGGTTGTCTTTGAAGATGAACCTATACTCGTGCATCCTGATGCTCTTTCCTTTGTCTTCACGGATCACTTTAAGATGAGAATGCTCCCGGTACCATACCATATAGGCTGAGGTTATCTCATCACCTCGGTTTACAGGTCTCCCCTCGTTGATCCTGTACTGCATTCTGTTGTTCCAATCTTCAACAGATGGGTTATCCGCATAAACTACTGTGATCATTGACTTACCAATAACACAGTTCTCCACGTCTATTTTGAACTTGCCGTGGATGTGAGTCCTAGATTCTACTTGGACATAACCCATTTGACGCAGGACCCTAGAGGCATTGTAGATGACATATCATGTTGGATGCCACAAGGGTCCAAAGTACAACGCCAACTCAGACCTTCGAGGTATAATACCATCAGCTAGCTCTTCCCTTTAGAGATCAAAACATACATCTCTGGCCGCCATGGAGTCTAGGTTCCTCCTCAAAGCAATCAACTCCTGCGCCTTGAACCTTGAATGGTTGCCCGAAAAGATGTATTTTTTGCCTCGGGTTGTCCCTCTCTCCCAATCCGGGTTCTGTCTTGCCAACTCGAGGGACGGAAAGTGATCATAGATCCAAGCCTAGTGAACATATCAAACCAAGTATGAGAAAATTGAAAGAGCAAAAGAAGAAAGAATAAATAGCAATCAAACCATCAACGGAGTTACTAAAATACCTGCAATAAGCACACGTTTCCATCTATTTGGCTAGTCTCCTCCCGAGATGCCTTTCTCATCTCTTCCATAAAAAACGCAAGACATGCCGTGCCCCACGAATAGTCTCGAACTTTGTGGATGGGATCCAAAAGTTGTAGCAGGTTGGCGTCAACCCGGTTGCCACTAGCATTTGGGAAAATTACACATCCCAAAACGCACAGAAGATATGCAGTTGTGCAGCTCTGACCTGGTCATCGCTGAACTCTGGGTTGGCTTCCTCTTTTTTCAAGGTGCCTCCGAACCTTTCCATCAGATGAACCATACTAAATTGCCTGGTTCTGTATTTAGCGCACCGGTCAAACTCTTCGTTGAAGGTTTGTTGGTCCCAACCAAAGCACTTCTCGGTCAAAACATAAAGTTGTTCCCAGCTTAACGACTTCACATAGTCAAACTTGACCGCCTCTCCATGATCATTCAGACCTGGAATCTGCACCACATCATCGGGTGTGATGGTCATCTCTCCCCACGGCATGTGGAAATTATCGGTCTCCGGATAATACCTCTCCATGAATGCCGATATCGACACCCGGTCGTGCTTTAACATGGAGTTTACGACGGCCGTTTGTAGCCCCGAGTTCTTTATAATTTCCTGGAACCGAGGACACTCATCCTTCAACGAACAGTCGTTCATCTTATATGGTGCGGTAGTAGGTTTCAGTAGACGGACCGCATTAGAATGGTCCTAGTATACACGACGAATTAAAAATAATTAGAATAAAATTTAACACTTCTACGAATAAGAAGACAATATGTTAAGAATGGTGTTTTGTAATTATTACCTCGGTAGAGTAGATTTCTTTGGCCCAAGAATCCTTTTAGCCAAACAAAAGTTCGCCTCCATCTCTTGGGAGCCCCGGGATTTGACCTTCTCGTAGACCCTTAATCTTCAGAGAGTCGAGGACCTTGTGTCCTCGTCTCTTCCTTGGTTGTTTCTTTGTACCAGTTTTTTCTTCTTCTTCGGTAGCATTTGGTCCACCTCCTTCGAAGTGTTGATCTTGAGGAGCACTTGGTCCTCCTTCTTCGTTTTGGCTAGCGCTCTTTTGTCGTCTAGCACTAGCGGTAACCTTCTTACCGCCTTCACGACGAGGCCCCGATAGAATTGGATCGTTCCTTTGCTTAGTACGCCTTTCCCTTTTTTGATACAAGATAAAGAACAATTATTTCAGTACATAATCGATAGACAAAGTAAATTGAACTCAACATATTGTTAACAATCGGTAGACAAAAAAACAATGTAACCACCGATTGTGTACAATCGGTAGTATAAAAACAACTTAACTACCGATTGTGCACAATCGGTAGCACGGGCTCTACACTAACTACCGAATGTGCATAAAAAATGGGAACACAAGTCTATGGACACACGCACAATCGGTAGTTACATAAAAAATTTAAGTACCGATTATCACTAAATTTGGATCCAGTAGAATAATCGGTAGTTTAGGCGTAAAAATAACTACCGATTGTGATCGATGTTTTTGAGGATCACTAACTAGCACAATCGGAAGTTTAACACTAAATGAAACTACCGATTATCACTACTTTTGCATCCAGTAGAATAATCGGTAGTTTATGTCTAAATCAAACTACCGATTGTGATGGGTGTTTTTGAGGTTCACTGAACATTAACAATCGGAAGTTTAACCCTATACTTAACTACCGATTATCACTAAATTTTGATACAATAGAACAATCGGTAGTTTATAACCTAAAGATAACTACCGATTGTGCATGATTTTCATGAGCAGTGAAGAACACTGCCACAATCGGTAGTTTAATACAACCACGAAACTAATGATTGTGCAATCTAACCTAAAACCCTTGGTATTCTAGCTAGTAATTCATGCGATTTAAGCAATATAAACTCAAATTATTGTAAACCCCTTAACTTATTGGAGCCATTGATGTTGTTTTAATAGTGGTAAATAAGAGGTTCGATTCTCAAACTTGTGAAGGTAATGATTTTAGAAAATATAGGACTTAATCTAAACTAATAAAAATCAGGAAAATAAACTAGAGATGATTTTTAGAAAATATGGAGAAAACCAGGAATCAAGATTCGGTTATTTCTAACAATTTATGTGATTAATCGGGTAATTCTTTTAAATAAATTAAGCTCAAATATTGCCAAAATAGGTTTTATGCAAACAAGTAGAGGTAAATCATAAGCATGGGACATCAGAGGTCGTTAACCCAGCATGACCCATCAA
>JAJJMC010000306.1:831313-871887 GCA_023531435.1 Papaver californicum | reverse complement strand
GTTTTGTATCTATTTTTCTTGGAATCTTTTGGTATTTATAGACTTAACAAACCCTAGAGAGAGTTCTAAACCTAATAGAACTCTCTCAAATCACTCCAATCTTCAAATCAAACTCCCAACAGGAACCGTGTCCTGATTCCGGCCAAAATTGGGTTTACCGAGCTGATTTCACGGGATTTTTCACTGTCTTTTGATTTCTTCCAACTCTAATCGCAATGGGTCATCTTTAATTGCCGAAAACAACCCAAAAATCGAACCCAAATCCTTTTCCTGTTTGCAACAGGACTTCCCGATGAGTTAACCAGCGACTCGGCCCGACCCAGCTCGCTGGGTTGACTCGCCTGGTTGACCCGCTGGGTTGACCCGATCCATCTCAGCCCGATCCAAGGGTGCCCCAATCCAAAGTGTGGGTGCCTTGATCCATTTTCCCGGGTGCTTTGAACACTTTTTGAGCCAATTTTTTCACAAATCTTTATTCTTCTAATGTACCTACAAAAGCATAAAAACACGTAATAGACACAAAATCGAATACTAACTCACTAGAAATTAAGGTGCAATTTAGACACTAAAAGGTGTCTATCAGCCATAAGGTGCTCTAGAGGCTGATTGTCGAAATCGGTCTCCGTTTCTAGCTCAACCTCTACGCGTTCATCGTATTGTTCTTCAACTATCTCTCGATCTCTTACTCTTTGGGCAATTAGGAGGTTGACGATTTGTTTGTTTTGATTGAACCATTTTTGGATTGTAGTAACGACGATTAATTGGTTTACGATTATACGATGATTTGGTTTACGATTAATCGGTTGAAATAAAATTGAAATGGTGGAATCGGTAGTTTGAAAGGATTAAGTGTGAAATAGGTTTAGGTTTAGGTTTTATTAGTGATAGGTTTTTTGGTAATAATTTGATTACTCAAAGGTTTTATAGTAATTTTACATACCCCTAGGTTACCCCTTAGCCACACCCATTGGATGACTTTAAAAAAGTAGACCCTAAATGGTTTTGTTAGCCCTCAAATTCGCCAGGCTAATTTACCCGATACTCAAAACCCAACAGTAGTCATTGAATCAAATTTATCACCGGCAACAACTTTATCATCATCACTATCAACTATTAAATCCATGGTGTTTTTTATCACATGAAGTTTCTCATTTTACTTTCTCAGATAAGTCTAAAGAATCGTACGTGATAAATAGGTGGATGCATAAAATTAGTAATCTTCAATTCCTCCTTCACATGATGATATACACATTCAATGGTATCCGTTTTCATCATATTTAATAAAGGGAGAATTGTTGATATGACCCTATTTATTACCTCCATTTTAAATATGACCCCATTTTTTGTAGGGAGTATTTGGATACAACCTCAAATAGTAATTTTTTTTGACTAAATTAAATTAAGATCTTAATTTAATTTGATTGATAGCTTTATCGAATTAACTGTTGATTGATTGATGACATTACTCTTATTGTAGTCTTAGCCTAATCATCAGGTTCATTTGGGGTAAAACTTATTGTAGTCTTAGCTTGATCATCGGTTTCATTTGAGGTTTTGCCTTTTGAAGTTCAATTGAAGAATTTATTCAGGCTTTTAAAATGTTTGTGTTATTTTCTGCTAATTAATTTCATAGTTGCTTTCTGTTTGTTTCAAACGTTATAATGACTGAGTACACCTAGTTTGAGCATCTTGGTTTGAATAAACTAAAGTATAATAGATTGACAATTGGTTGAATTTTAAGTTAGAATTTGGTATGTCATACAAAATATCTATTCGTACACAGTAACAACACGTCATTTTTATCAAAAGAGAAGATAATAGATGTATTTTCATGATATCCAAGAAACGAGAGTTGCAAGTTAACCAACCTGATGATATCTTATAGAGAAGTTAAACAATATGGGTTAATAACGAACTAAAAAGGAAGATCTTAATTTAATTTAGTCAAATTTTTTTTTACTATTTGAGGTTGTATCAAAAAACTCCCTAAAAAAATGGGGTCATATTTGTAATAGTTAAAAAAACGGGGTCATATTTGAAATGGAGGTAATAAAATGGGGTCATATCAACAATTCTTCCTTTAATAAACCAAGTTTCTTTAAATTAATTTCTCTAAAATCACATAAGGGAAATAAACAAAAGTGGAAGTAGAACATCGACCAAGAATCGGTGGACGTTTATGCACTCGTAAGTTGATTTTAGGTTGATGTTCACTGACAAAGAATATGAGGAATCGGCATATACGAGTGCTCATATCGACCAACTTAAAGAAATCACACTCTAGAATCGGTCGATATTGACATCCATATTGACCGATTGTTAAAAAAAAAACTCAAAGACAATAGTTTTTTTTCATTATTTTTTTCCCATATTCGGTGGATAAGGGTCCCCACGTGTGTTAATTCTAAAAAATACGAATACTTTCATCCATCTTTGCATGTAGTACTACAAGACATCCAAGGAAGTAAGGCATCAAATGAAACTTGTCCAAATCAAGGAATTCTTAGCTATATATTGTAGAGAATTAAAATACGAATTCAATGCAAAAAGAATGAGGTCATACCGATATCGGACGAAGAAGTTATGATTGAAACATTAAAAAAATGTCAAGGTTAGAATCGGTGGATAAGTGCATGAACATCCACCGATTCTGGGCAAAAAAATTCCAGAAAAAAATTTGAATTTGAGTTTTTTAGAATCCGCACACGTGGTGAATGTTATCCATCAATTCTGGACAAAAATTTATGAATAAAAGCTATTGTGTTTTAGTGTATTTTTAACAATCAGTCAATACGGATGTCAATATCGACAGATTCTAGAGTGTGATTTCTTAAAATTGGTCGATATGAGCACCCGTATATGCCGATTCCTCATATTCTTTGTCAGTGAACATCAACCTAAAATCAACTTACGAGTGCATAAACGTGCACCGATTATTGGTCGATGTTCTTCATTGACGAAGAACATCAAGAACAATCAGCCATCATGTGAGTGCCTTATTACCTATTTGTTCTTGAATCCAAAAATATTCCAAAATTTTCAAATAAAAAAAAGTTAATTTGAAAAAGAAAAAGATTCTAATTTTTTGATTGTTTTTTAAAAAAGTAAAAATAGACTTAAGTATTAAGGATAAAGATAAGGATATAAACGTAAGTTTACCTAGTGGAGATAATATAATAGTGTCATCCTTCTTGGAAACCTCTTATCTCTCACCTAAATGAGAATAAAATTAAATAGGACTAAAAATAAGTTATGTAGGCCCAAAACTAATCAGGTTTAATATGTTTAGATCTTCTCATTAAAAACAAAAAATCTCCAACACCGACCTACTCTTAAATACGTCGTCTATACTAGATAGGCTATACTAACGCAGTCATGTACCACTTGTGATTATTGTGTGACTTGCGTCAAAACAAGACAAAATCTCCGAAACCAAACATAGCATTTTAAAACCAAATTTGTCCACCAAATTCCCAAACGGTGGATACCAGCCACTCATGATCATGACAGCCCTTTCTTTTTGTATTTTTCTTCTTCTATTTCTTCGGGATGTTACGTCAGTTACATTTCATGCTTTCATGCTGTGTACGCTATAGGCCGCTAGAAATCATAGGCTAACCGGGAAGAAACATCAAGAATGCAGAATTATCCGGGGACATTAATTAAATTTAAAAATATCTGAAAAATTCAAATTTAATTTTCCTCTTCCATAAATTCGTAGTTAAACTTTATATATCTAACCTAAAATATTGATTTTGGGTTAAAAATAATTAGTTTTGGATTGATTTTATATTTTTACATTTTCATCACGATTAGTATAATCCTTACCCATCCCTCATTATTAACAATTTTTTTTAAAAAGTTCAGTTGATTCACGGTCATTATTTGTGGACTCAAGTTTATTATTTGCGGACTCGAATTTTTTATTTTATTTTATTTATTTTCAAACTGTTATCTTCATACTAAAATTTTTATTGTTATATATCAGGGTTTGTGCTATATAGACTAAATTGATAAAATAATAGTAACATTTTTTTAGAAACAGAGGGAATACCATTGTTGGGCTAATGAGTACATTCTTTTTTTTCTATTCTTTTTTTTTTTTACATCTTCATTCATTAGTATAGGGTATGGTAAGGATTTTGAGGAGTTTCTAAGTCAAAAAAATCGAGTTCTCAATCTTAAAAGAATTGATAACTTTTTTACATAAAAATTCGTCTGAAAATTGTGATTATCATAAATTGTGAAAATTGGAATTTTCAGTGGGTTGGCGATGATAATTGCAATTTTTTTGAATCGCAGCTTGTCGCAAAACATGAAAATTAAATTGCAAAAACTGGAATTTTCAGTGGTCTGATGTTTGATAATCACGATTTTTGCAAAAAATTTACTTGAGTTTTTTTCGACATTATAATATTTTTAAATGAAAATTTATGTTTTCACAAAATGAGGAGAAAGAAAGAAAATATTTCCACTTTCACTTAAAATAGAAAAGTAGATTTATAGGTATATATTTTTGGGATTATCGTTTATCTCATTAATTATAGTAATTTTTTAGAAAAATTTCTATGGTTGTATAGTTACAAAAATAATTAGAGTTTTTAAATTTGAGAACAAACGTTAATTTAGGGTTTATTTTCATATTTTAACTTTTCAAAGTTGTAATTTTTTAAAAACAAAATATCACTAATTAATCAATAATTAGATAAGGGAAAAGTTTCTATGAAATCTAGTAATACTATCACTAATTATGGGCTCCACATGTTTAATATCTAAATGATGGGGTTTTCATATATATATATATATATATAAAGAAAATAAAATGGCTAGAAATATTTTTTTCCTTAATTAAATACCTCTATAAATTAATCCCTTCAAATATACCTTACATATTATAAATACACTCCAAACCTTTTAGAAACCTTATTCACTTAAAATAGATTACTTAAATACCCTTTCTTATGTGCATTAATTATTTCCTTATCTATCACACATAATATCTTTCTTCATTTCAAAAAACGACAGTTTGTTTCTCTATCACTCCATCATTCCGCCACCACCTCCAACTCCACCACCACTATTCTAGCACCGCCGCCATTTCCAACTCCATCATTCCACCACCACCACCTCTACTCTACCATCACCATCACCATCACCACCACCACAACTCAACCTTTGTCACCACCACCATCACCGTTGTCGCCTTCGCCACCACCACCGCCATGCACCATAACTTCCATCGTCACCATCACCACCTATATATTATGGTATCAACAAGCCAAGTTAACACCGAAACTGAAAATCAAAGAATATTTGTTGGCTAAAGATGTTGGCGTCAACAAGCCAAGTTGATACCCACATCTGGTACAAATAAGCCAAGTTGACACCAACATCTGGCTCCAGGTTAAGATATCAAGAATCCAAGTTGACACCAAAATATGGGAATCCAAGAATATGTTGGCTCCATATTATGGTGCCAACAATCCAAGTTGAGACAAGAAATGAAAGTACAAAGTTGACAACAAGGTAGTCAATATCGGATTTCAGTGGTCGGGACCGGAACACTGGTACGATTATATATTTCGGTGAATATCGGTGAAATATCAGCAAATATCGGCATCTCGGATAAACACCAAAACCGATATTATCGACGGTATCCCAGCCATCACGGCCGAAATTAACTACAGTGGTTGACAACAACATATTAAAAAGACGGATAAATATTTCCAAGGAAACACTACCTTATCAGAAAGTTCTGCAAGTTAATATAAGAATATGGAAAATAATTAAATGAAAAACTAAAAATGAATAATAAAGGCAACAATATCTTCTTATCGTTTTAACTGGAAAAACAAAAAATAACTACTATCTCCAACTATACCACCCTTAACTAGACAAATAAAAAACCACTTTATTTTATTGGTTCCATATTTTACCCAATATATCTCCAAAGTCTAAGATACACCTGACATTTTTTTTGGATAGGTTTTCATCATAGTTATTCCTTCGTTTCTTTCTAGGCGTGCCATGTTTCCTGATTAGTATGAGGAACAATAATTGTTTTTCGCTGCACAAAAGTATAACAAACTAAGTTAATACTGCATCCTCAAGAGGTTTCATACAACACTATCTTGCATTACATAAACAAGCTAATACTGCATTGTAGTTAGATTTCTCGCATATTACCTTATATTACTCTCTTTTTCTAGTATATATATATATATTTATATATATTTATATATTTATATATATATATATATACTTATCTTTAGGTGAATCATATAAAATCAATGGAAATGGTGTTGAAAAAACCTAAGAAGAGAAAAGAATCCATTCCGGCATAAAAATAATAAGTTGGAGTTGAAATTCACTTTTAGAGTGAAAATCCAGAAGCACATATGTCTAGGAAAGTTTCAGAACCTATATGTATAACAAGTCGAAGAATAAGACTGAATTTTTAGAAGATTTTACGACTTCTCAAAATCTAGTCGTAGAACTGGGAAACTTAAAAGATTCTTGTCAGACTTACGACTAGGAAATCACTTCAACCCAGCAGTAGAAGAAGTTAAGTTTACGACAAGTTGTCGGAGTTAAATTTATGGCTTAGAATTACTTCTCAACCCATCCGTAGAAAGGATAAAGCAATAAAACAATAATTCCAGACTCACTTATGGTTGGGTTTAGGTATCAAACCTAGCCGTAAAAATAATTGAATAAATATGAAGATTTTGAAGCCACAATATTGTATAGGACGAAGAAACGAATCCAACACAAAAATAATAAGGTCAGTAAAACGTCGGATAAAGGAGTTATTTCCAAAATGGTGAATGAAGAAAGAAAATCAGAGTCACCTACGACCAGGAAATGGAAAACCTAACCGGAAGACCCTGAAATCACCCAAAAACTTGATTTACATACAACTAGGTCGTATGGGTAATTCTTAGACGTTGAAAAAGTGTTTGACATGAATTTGGACTTCTAAAACAAGGAAAACCTGGTCGCGGGAGGATTCTAAGCCCTAGATCTTATGAGTACTATATAAGAAGACCTCCAAGACATTAAAATGACATCTTTAACATCATTATGCAGGTATTGGTGAGGATAATCAATTACAAGGTGGTATATCTAGGGTTTCGGGGCGGTTCCATTATTGTAACGGTTATTTTTCCTATTTTCTCATATGTATAACATGGGTGTTACTACATCCATGAGTAACTAAGTACCTAATTAATTGGGTATAAATTCTAAGTTCTAGACATGATTTGAGTTATTATATGTATCTATTTTAAGTTCTTCACATGATTATCACTTGTTTATACTATAAAAAAATGATCATGATTGATTGTTTAGGTGGCCAACTAAATTGAATTATTGATTTAATCTAATGCTAGTATTGAGTTAGGAGATAAGTAATCGTCTAATAATTTATACACAAGCAGAAAATGCAAGACCTTATAGAGGGATTTTGTATAGCAGTTGTGTGTATAAATAACTAGAAATTGGACCGTGGGATAAGAGTTTAAATAGAATCAACCTATAAATTCAAAAAAAAATAAAATATTCGACCAAATTACAGCTATAGTGACCTACTACTATGTGGTTTACATGAATAGAATCTGATATTGGAGAGCTTCCATACTCAGTGATATAAGAAATTTAGGGGATAATACTGAACTAGATGTTATTCTACGGTTGGTGATAATCTGTTATTAATGATGAATGTATGAATATAATAACTTGATGACGGTTTAGCAACGAAGAAAGATTCCTCGATCATATTTATCCTCACTGCTTAAAACTTAATATTTTCAATTGTTTTGTTTATGTTCTTCAAAACCTAAACCAACCCAGCCCCTCTGTTCGGTTGTCAGCTAAGCAAAATAATTTTCAAGTTCTTTATTTCAAAAATATGAATTAGAGTATAATAATAAGAACAAGGTCGTTCCTCAGGGAGATATGGGTTATTAAGTATTTTCGATTACTTATGTAAACATGGGGGTTTTATTTGTAGTTATAACTAAATTACACTAAAGAAACAAATAGTTTAAAACGAATATCAATAATAAAAAGTATTAATTAGAGAATTCATCTTCTATCTTCCAATATGTTGTCAACTGAATCATACTTAACATTCATTCTCTATCAAAATCAATAGCCCTAAAGCATCCTATCACATGCTTACTCCGGAAAACTCCTATTATCATCAATGGCGCAAGAGCCACTCTTTGAATCCTTCTCAATGAATAACTTGGCACAATAACCACTCAAGTTTAACCCAATGAAAGCAACGGTCTTTGTGAGTTGAGGTTATTCTAAGTAATCCGGCATAAGAGCCACACGGATTTGACCTAGGTCACACTTCTACACATAATTGCATGGTAACATCTCATCATTAACAACTATGTTATGCAACTTGTAACAAGGATCTTTCGGCAATTCCTGATCTCAAACCCTAATTTAGATATATATATATATATATATATATATATATCAATGCATGATTATTTAATTCTTAACTTTAACAATCAAGAAATCAATCATACATGGCGTTACAAACGGTAGAATATAAGCGATACCAAAGAAATTGTGAACATATGAGAATAAATACTTCATTAATAAACATGTTGTCCAACTTAGGACTACATCTCTAACCAATAAGAAAGGTTTAGTTACTCATGGATTTCTCAAAATCCATGGAAAATATATAAGAAAGCAAATAAGCAAACCCTAGAAATCGTGATGACCAATTGCAACTCCAAGCCCTAGCCCCTTATTCTCAAGTGTCTCCGTGTGTAAATACGATAGGTGCATAATCTACATGGTTTTAGTGTCAATTTCACTTTTTTAGTTATATGCATTCTACCTTGTATTACTCTTATTTTCTATTTTGTTTCTCATGTTAGGACGATTCAATCAAAAGAAGTGGAAACGACTTTAAAAGTGCTAAGGAAGTAAAGTGCTACAAGTGAAGAAAATTAAGGATAGTTTAAACTCATTCAAATATAGGAATTATTCTTACCATCCTGTATATAATTGAAGGACGAAGCCAACGCAAAAAAGAATGAGGTCATTCCGAGTTCGTACGAAAAAGTTATGAGCAAAACCGTAAAACCAACTTTGATTTGGTTTTCGTTGGGCCTTATTGGGCCTGCGTGGGAAAAGAAAGAAGAAATGCGTTTTGGGCTCGCCTTTGACGTGAAAATTATGGTTTTTATTAGATTTTTGAGGAGGTTAAGTCTCCTAATTGGATAAAGATCAAATGAGGTAGAAGAGTTTAATGAGATTAAGTTTCCTAGTTGGATAAACATCACGAGGAATTTACCAAAGCCTATATGAAGGGGAGCCTAGACACAATTTTCTACACAACTTCTCCAGAGCAAAGAGAGCAAATTTTGGTTTACCCATTTAAAGGGAGAAACTAGGATATTTTCTCTTCTTCTTCTCATTTATTCTTTTCTTGTATATTTTTCATGGGTTTTACTAAACCCATGAGTAGCTAATTCTTCTATTGGTTGGAGATGTAATCGGAAGTTCTAAACATGGGAATCAATCTGGCTGGTTAGTTTTAATTTTCATTGTCTCTTTTTATCATTCATGTTTACTATGTATAACAATTATGTGATTATGTTCATGTAATATGATTGGTTGTTTGGTATGTTTAAAATTGCGAATTAAATATACTATATAACTTATCTACAGCTATTTAGGAATCTTAGGTAATTTTATCAAGAACCCTAATAACTACTAGTAATTTGTGATCATTAGCGGTGCGAATCGTGAAGGAAGTTACAAGTAAAACTTGGCCTAGGTTGAATATACCACGCGATATATTCCTATGAATAACCCATCTCACAAATATTAATGTTTTCCTCAAGTTGAATCTCTTAGCGATTAACACTAGGTTATCTGGTGGAAAAGAATTCAGATATTAGCGATTGCAGTATATATGGACAATATGGAGGCGTAACATAGTATTCAACCAATTGGGGATACTTTAAGGTTATTGATATGAAGAGAGAGTGAATGTTTATTCTAATCGATTGAAGAACATGTTTGGTGATGGAAGATGAAACCCCTAACCAATATTTTCTATATATATCTTTGTTCACAAACTTTATTCACTTTTATTTTAGTTTACTTTAGTCTATTTTAGTTAAGAAACTCAACAGCCCCCCTGGTTACCGAAGAAGTCGAAAGCAAACAACAATTCCCTACTCTCTGTGGGAACGAATCCTTACTTGCTACTCTACTTGTTATTGTAGAAAGTATAGGAAATATTTTGGTCGGCTGATAACCCATCAAAATACTACCCTCTTAGAGTTATGGAAGTCTTCTTATATAGTACTCATGAAATCTAGGTGTTAGATTCCTAAGGGGACCATGTTACCTTGATTTAGAAGTCAAAAACGTGATGTTGAAGTGGCCCTCGTCGTGCTACAATCGTTGGATAAAACCCTCCATAAGTGCCAATTCTTAAACCTTAAAAACAAGAGTTTTCTGTCCAAAATATCACTTAGAGTCGGTGGATAAAACCCTCCATAAGTGAAGATTTTTAAAGGCTCAAAAATAGAGTTTTTCTGTCCAAAATTGCGTTCAGAATCGTTTGATGCGAACCACATGTATCCACCAATTCTGAATACATCTTTTTCTCCGATTATTTTGCTCATAAGTTCATCATACGAACTCGGAATGACCTCATTATTTTTACATTGGCTTCGTCTTTCAATTCTCTTCAAGACAGTGATAAGATATTCTATATTTAAAAGTGTTGAACTTGGTCTTTGGCCCTTCTTCATTTGTAGAGCTTAATTTACTTGTTCATTTCATGTCACAATGAGCTCATTTCTTCTTCTTCGGTTGAATATACTTCAAAGCTCATAAGAAACTCAAAAACAAAGAAAATCAAAGCATAATGCTATGAAAACTAAGAAGAAAGCAAATAATTAGAGTACCAAACTAGTGCAATAATGCACCTATCAAATTCCCCCACACTTTCCTTTTGCTAGTCCTCGAGCAAACTACAAATCTAAACTAAACTAAAATACAACAACTCCCTTTCGTTGAGAACACGGTTGCATTTAGCATGTGCAACAAGCCTTTAAACCCCTAGATGTCCCTAGTGGACGAGTTATAGTCTCGTGAGGGTTTACTAGAGGTATACCCACAAAACCTAAATTCCAACTTTCAAATATTTCAGAGAACATGCATCCAAAGAGCTACGAAGGCATTAACTAGTGGAAAATTTCAATATAAGACACTATCAAACGGCAAAACATAAATATCATGATACATCTACATATCGGATGTGTCGGTAACTAAAGTCAAGATGTCGTTGTTTCAAGACTTTAGTTGACTTCTACGACTGACATATGAATAGTATTGATTCACTAAGAACATCTCCAATGCTAGGGGTCAAGGTCTTAAAACTACATGCCACTTAGGATTTAACATCTTTTTCACCAAAAATTGATCTCCAATGCTAGGATCAAGGTAATGAGAAAAGATGACATGGACAAGCGGGGACCAAGTGGGGGTAATGGACAAAGTATAGATTAGACCTTCTTCATGACCTTGGGTCTTAAGTCCACATCACCATTTTGTCTCTAAATTCAAATATAAAGTGGTAAATAAGACTTTAGAGATTGGAGATGAACTTTAGCTTAAAATTTTTACCTTTATTTTTTTTTATCATTTGGCAATGACCCACAAAAAAAAGGTGCTAAGACGAAGTCCTATATACCTCTCAAAACACCAAATTTGGCCAAAACCACCCACTATGCACCTACCAAACCATCAAATTGACCTCTCAAATCCTGAAGTGTATGGTGCAAGCTACCTGGATTGCACTTAGAATTTTTGGATGAAAGATTACTTATGGCAATGTGTCATGCACTGGGTGGGAGCGAGAAGTATAGGATATGTTTGGTGTTTCTTCCATCAATCATCCGGATTGAGCAGATGCACAGCGCGTAAAATTTTTGGTCGAGCGACAGAGAGTTGGTCGCTCGACAAAGAGTAAGTCGCCAATGACTAACAGTTTCTTGCCTATAAAATCACCATTTTCAAATCTAATTTTTACACCAAAATTTTACCCAAAAATTTCTATATTTTTTCTACTTTCTACTCTAAAAATTTTTTTTACATTTTTTTTTAAAATAACCCAAATTGCAAATCTTGATTCGGCAACCCAACTAGATTTTTCTGGAGTCATACTTGAAGCCGTTCTTAGTAAGATATGTGATGGTTACAAAAAAAATAGAGAATGAAAAAAAAGGTCTTCAGGTTTTAGATGTTAACCAAGTCGCACCGAAAAGAAAAAGAAAAGTTTAAGCCAAGAAAAATGAGGGTAAATAAAATTTAAAAGTTAGTTGTAGTATTTCTCACAAAAATAAGGGAACATCTTCTCAGGAGCGCATTGAATGGAAGATACGTCAAATGAAGATAAACAGGAGGCCCAAGATTGTCAGAGATTTTTACTGAAGTGTTTAAGTTTTTACTGCCCTAATTTATATCTTGGAAAAGAGCGTAGTATACTAGTAAATTGATGTAGTTGAGAGTTAAGTTAATAAGATATGTGATGGTAATTGAGATTAGTGTTTAATTTAATTGAATGAAATTGTTAATTAAATTTGCAATCAAGTTGTTTCCTACTTTTGTTATGTCCTACTTTTGACCAAATGTAATTTCTCTTAACATCCATGCATTTAAATAATAAATAAGTTAAAACAGACTAGTTTTTGGTTCAATTAAAACATAAAATCAAAATTACATATTTTTGATTAAATTAAAATAAAAATTAAATTTACATATTATTACGTGGTTGATATCCTGGTTGACCAGAGATCCAACTTCCATATGAGAGGTAGCTTTCATTTGGGGGGTAGTTTCCTTGCTCTAACATGGCTGCTATAGAAGGTTGAGTAGCATCAGGAGGTTGAGTTTCATCATAACCAATGAAAGGAACTGAAGGAATCTGAGAACTGGATGCCCCAATCTCTCGAACCTGGGTATAGTCTGTGAAGCCTCATACTCTTGCAACCGAGGTATAAAGATTCGCAAATAATTGATTACCCACCGGAGTCGTCAAATCCATTCCTCCTCTGGAATCAGGTGACAAATAAGTTTCTTGAACTTTCACTGGTGTGGCAACACTTCTTTGACTGCTTCTACCACTGCCTCTGCTTCTATGACTTGCTCGACTTCGTGTACTTCGTTGACTGTGATAACTTGCTTGAATTGGACTGGATCCATCTGGAATACTAAGACTCAATGTTCCCGCCATTTGTTCTAGAAGCTCCATGTAATGTATTTCCATTTGCTTTTGTCGCCAATCATAATCGTTCAACCTTTGGTGCATCTCCAGTACTGAAGCTTCTACCCCTCAATAAGGATACGACCGTTCCATAGCTTGATAAGTAATTGTAAAATTTACACGTTACCCTTGTAACGCACATCCCAGTCAAACAGTAGCATAGATGACGAAGAAGATGAACCTCCCTTGCCACTGGGATAAACAAAGGAAGCTGACGAAGAAGCTGGTGGAGGTTGGGATGGAAGAAACGCGGAATCAAGTGACAATCTACCTAAAGCTGGCACATCCATAACTCCCACATGTTGCGGCTCCATCTGAATGTTAGACTTGTTAATCTTGTTGAACCAACTCATATAATCACGTTCGTCAACATCCTCGACCAAGTCATCAACATGAGCCCATTCATGATCAAGTTGCATCAACAAATGGTAATCTTCATGAGAAATCTCCCCGCTTGGAAGTGGGTTGATTGCTTTTACTGTTCACATTTGAAGTTGTAGAAATGAGTCTTTCCCCAAAGTACCAAACACTTTTCCCGTGTTCAGCACTGTAAAACACCGACCAATGTAAACTCAATTGTAGCATCCTTTGAGCAGCTTGAGTGAGGTACTGTGGATGATCCGCATACGGCATATGAATAAAAAATTTCCTTGTTCTACACACTTGTTGAATACTTTGAGCCAGCTCAGAGTGTTGACTGTCATCTGGCTGATTAGAGTGCCAGTTGGCATACCGGTATTTATATATAATGGGAAAAACAACGGCTGGTTGAATAAGAGCAGGTTCACCAACACGGAAGTACGTATACCACCAATACTATGAAAACATTAGGAAATTTAAATAGTTAACAAATGTAACATTTATAAATTTTTGAAAAAAAATTATAAACTAAATGTAACAAGAAAATTACAAGTAATTTACCTCCAAGATTCCCCAAAAACAATTCAAACTTGGTCTGGTGCTCGTGCAATTCCCAAGGCCGATGTAGGTCGAAGATAATAGTGCAAAACCCCAGTCATACTCTGGAGCTCTCTCTAAGTCCTCAGACGCTTCGAGAAAATCAATAGGTGTCACTGAGCTAGCATTTGGAAAAAACAATTGTCCTATCACCCATAACAGAAACACTCTTTCGAGCTCATCATAGTGCTCAACGTTCTCTTCTTCAGGATACTCAAGCACATTCTCTGCATGCGTTTTAAAAATGCTGTGTTCTTTCCATCTATCCTCCTTTTGCCACATTACTTGGTCATATAGAATAATATCCTCCTTGCATAGTATTCCCATCAACATATAAATATCTAACGGTGTAACTCCTACAAACAACATTTTGAAATCAATTTTCGGCTATAAATCCTAAAGTTTACATAATCTAAAGTTTGAATCAACCTAATGTTTTGCATAATCTAAATTTTGCATATATAAAACCAAAAATAAAAATGCAAGAAATTAGTTAGAGAACAAACAAACTTAACGCATTTGAAATCTCTAAAATAGAACATATTTGTAGTCTTCCACCAACGTTCTAATAATACTTGAACAACAGCGTTCCTATAGTTCTTGGGGTTTAACAAATGAAAATGATACCACGGATATCTCCAAACTCTTGCTTTAACTGCATCAGGGAGCCACTTATACACGAGATGAAATTTAGTTAACCCATCTCTTAGGTTGGTATACCGAATTCTTTCTTGAAAGTATGATATATGACCTTCAATTACACCAGTGCCCGCAAGCTGTCTAACCTTTTCGAACCCCTCATCTCTATCATGATTCCAGTCCACTCCACTTCTTGGGCCGCCTCTTGGTTGACCTTTTCTGTTGTTTTTTTTCTCTTAAAATTTGGCTCATTGTGGCAGTAAAATATTTTTTTACTCTAGATGATTTTGGTATTTTTAGATGTAAAAATGAGAAGAAAATATAAAATTGTGAAGAGAGCTTGGTTATTTATAGGCGATAGGAAGTCGGTCGTGGACGATGACCACTATGTCGAGTGATATAATGTTGTCCAGAGCTTTTTCTATAGTGGAGCACCCTATTTGTCCAGCCACCTGGCTAGATAAATAAAACTATTTGAAATGATGCATAGGATCTGGTCTAATAAGATTTCCATCTAGGATGACCTTGACCTTGCATTGGAGATTCTCTAATAGATTTTTCCTGGGTGATGAGAAACAATACCCTATCTCTACTTTCTCTTGGTTTTGTTATCCTCTCCACTTGAACCTTTCTTTCTTCTATATTTTTTCTCTTCAGCCGCCTCCTTCGAAAAAAAATTATTTTCTAATCTCCGGATCCATTTGCTATCCACCACTTCCACCACCAAGATCACACCACCAATATCACCTTCTTCTTCTTCTACTTCTATTTGGTTCGTTTTCTTCTTCTTTTCCTCCAATTCATTCACAGGAGGAAAAAAGGTTGCGTTTTCTTCCTCTTCTTCTATCAAGTAATGTTGGTTTTCTGATTACATTAGTTGATGTTGTTTCAGTTTGGGTGGCGGTGAAAAGATATTGTTTTGAAACTCAATATCTATTTGTTTTTCAGAGAACGAAGTATTTTTTGTTTCATAAGGAAGAAGACCATTTATTTATAAGTTTCTCTTACAAATCCTAGCCCAAGTTTGATTTTGATTTTTGAAATTGATTTAATATTTGGGTTTTTGTTATTTGATTATTTCTAGTATGATTCCACAGAAGACCAAGTGAGGCTGTTGTAGTTTTTCGATTTGAGGCTTAGAGCAACCACAGTGGGCAGACCATACCAAACGACCAAAGAGTAAAAATTTTACTCTTTGGTCCCCCTCAAACGCAGCGGGTGCACAAGTAAATTTGATCGGGCGTTTTTGTAAGGTAGCGCCTGCAGTTGGGCGGTTGTCTAAGGTAACGTCTGTTGAAATGGACGTACGCCAATGAATACGTTTGGGTGGGGCGGACATTTGGTGAATGCTCGATGGCAGGCGTAACCCAAAAGAACGCCTGATGATAGACGCACCCCTAGACGCACGCCCCAGAGACGGGCGCTCTCTTGGACGAACGCCTGATGGGGCGGAATCATAGCCAAACGCCCGTAATTTTTCCAACACGTGCAGCTGGTACGAGGGAATGGTGAGACGGGCGCACGCTTAGCCATCCGCCTGGTTTATCAGGTGCTTCCCCAGCCGAGCACGCGTCTAACTAGGCGGACGGCTGGGTGAGCGCATGTCTGTGGCGGACCTATATGTTCGTCTTCTTTACACTTTCAAGCCTTCCAAGCCATTTTTCTCCTGAACACTCACTAGATCACTAAGAAACTCCGCCCACCACACCAATTTGTAAAAAGAATTCTCCAAAATCAAGCTTAACCCTTCATCAATATTGCAAAGGCTGGGTTGATTTGATACCAACTATTTCAAATCAAGATTATTTCAAAGGAAGGTAATAACCTCAATTTTTACTATACTTTTTGATGGATTTTAAAGGTTTACATTGTATTGTTTTGTTTATTAATTTTGTATATATATGTTTAAATATTAATCATATGATTATGAAATAGATAAATTAGGTTTAGAAATTATAATTTTGGAATTGGGTATAATTCTAGGGTTTACATGTAAATTGGGTATAAAAAATTTATGAGAATTTGTTGAATTGAAGTTAAAATTGATTAAGTATTTTGTTAATTTGAGTTGGGTTGTGGATAATTTTATGATTAATTGAATGATATCATTGTTTATGAAATTTGGGAACTTAATTATGTTGATTTTTATTTAGCCGTAAACTTTAAATCCAATTTTTCTCTCTTCATCGAATGTTCTTTTTTGTTGATTCTCATAAAACTTCATGCAGATTCTGAAGATGAACAGAAATAGAGTTAGAGTTACAAGATCGGGACGAATTGGGAACTTGAATCCAGCATCAACTGAATCTGGAAGTGGTGTAGTTGTTGATCCACATTTCGTTGTTGATTTGGTGAATGAAGAAGTTCAATCACCAGTGATTGATAACGAAATGTCTGTTATAAGAAATCGAGCAAATTTGTTGGTCAGGACATTTACCCGTTCGATTGACGCTGGGAAGTTGATAAGTGTTGAAAAACAAAGAGGAGTTCTACAAGTGCTTAAGGAGATAGCAAATCTTTCTTCTGAAGAAAATGTTGGTCGCCCCACCTAAATGAATTATCGATTTTGTTCTACCTAGATGTTTTTATCTTTTAATACCACCATCGTAGCGTTGTTGACCTTATTAGTACTTTTATTACGAATATGAATCTCTTAATTTAGCTTGAATGAGTTGCTTGTAGTTTGTTTTTATTTTTTATTTAAGAGAAGAGTAGATAGGTGAAAAATGAGTGCTTGTTAAAAAAAAAATCATCTAAATTAATTAATTACTCGAAATTTAAAAAGAAGTTCATTAACATTTAAGATAATAATATATCGATTAAAAATAAACTGAAAATAACACTATTAGTTCATAAAAGTTGAAACTGAAAATGGCAATGTTAATAATAATGCAAATTTTTAGGTTTCAGGTATTCCAAGAATCCTTTAAGGTTGGCTTCTCCTTCTCTACAAAATGTCTGCCTTCCTAAGTTCGATGTACTCTCTTGTTACCGTATTTAACCCGGAGACATCCATCATCATTATACGAAACTCGTCGTCTGCTTCTTTCTTTGAGTCAAGTTTTTCTTTCCTAGCTTGTTTTGCTTTAAACTTTGCCGAAGACTCAGCTAGTTTTGCTGTAAACACGGATTCTCTCTGCGTCATCTTCATTTTTGTTTGTTCTGCGTATTTGGTGTTGAAGTTTTGTTGCTCTTTAATAATAATTTCCATCATTTCCTGTTGCCTACTCGATTTCGCTTTCCTTGTTTTCTTTTGTCGTTTCGCCTCTTTTTTTCCCATATGACGGTTATATGTGTTAGGTATTCTCCTATTTCTTCATCGCCACTGGAATTTTCTTGGCTTGTTTTTTGTCTTTCTCGGTTTTCCTCGCCGCTTTCAGAATCTTCCTCAGCTTGTGATGAATCAAAAACAACTGTCGATCGTCGTGAATATTTTATATTTTCTAACATAATTACGTAGTACTCTTCATGCTTAAATATTTTTCCACCATTAGCTTCCTTGAAAAGCTTTCTTACTTCTTCAATCTGCTCTTTCTTATAAAGTTTAGTGGAGGATATACAATTCAAAACAATATGTAAATGTCAAAATTAAACGGGTACTTACCTTTGTTTCGGGGGCCCATCCAGTATGGTGTTCACGTTCCACTTCCGCCTCTTTTGCAGAGTAAAGTTCCACATCTTTACTTATTCCCTAAAATCGTTTCTGAATGGAGGTCCATGTGCGCCCCGGCATTGAAGGTATTACTTCTTTCATCCCATTTAATATGCGAGACCATAATCTTTCTTCTGATTGATCGGAACCAATACTACAATCTTGAGATATTGACAAATAAATTTTACACATCGTTACATCTTCAAATGTAGTAAAATTTGGACCTCGTGGTTTTGGTGCCATAATTCTAACCGATTTGGAAGATAAGTATATGAAAAAGAGCTAAGTTTTTATGGTATATGAAGATTAGTAGTATGAAAATGGATTAGTAGTAATATACTCAATCAACCAATCCATCCATTTATAGGTATGTCAAAATATAGCCGTTACAACAGTAACAAATCAACGATAACAAATCTCAACGGCTACCTGGATAGGCTAGGCGCTCGCCCGGAGTAACGCCCCCAAACAGGCGTAGCCATAGACGCACGCTTACAAAAGGCTTAGAACCAGGCGCACCCTAGACGCACGCTTGAACTTAGGCGGAGGTATAGGCAGACGCCCACACTTAGGCGGAGGTATTGGCAGACGCTTAGTTTGGGCGTTGATTTGGTTAACGCCTGTAGTTGGGCGTGCTCCTACCGTAACGCTCCGCTGGACGCAACGTTGGATGAACGTTTCATCAGGCGTAATTTTGGTTCACGCCCGATAAATGAAACGTACGTCTAGAGTTACGCCTGCCATGAGACGGATAACTAACACAACGCTTAGAACGAGACGGGGACCTAGATGCACGCTCGACTATAACCTCGTTTGGTCCAGTACTCGGACCAAAAATGGTCTTGAACAGTGCCGAAAGTGGACCAAAGACTTAATTTACTTGCCCCACTAATCTTCAATTTGGACAGAGCAAAGACCAAATATTTAGTCCGTCATTTAGTCCGCCCACTGTGGTTGCTCTTAGGAGAGTATCCCACCACCATATGACAAGATTACGAGGATGGTTATCCCTGATGCTTTTAAGTAAGATATGGTTATTTGGGGTTTTATCTGATGTGCTTCAGATGTGTATCTGAATGATTTTTCTGTTTCTAGATGTGAATAAACTTTTTTAATGCAAATCGATATTTGGTTCAATTTTATATTTGTAGTGAAGGCTTTATTATGATAACTCAATCTGTCGTTTGTTGTGTATGTAGATGCATAAATTGAGCTTGGGCTGGTCCTGGAAAATCTCTTGGAGGTAGCATCGAGAATAAGATTCATGGGTAAATTCTCTAACTCCACTAATCTATTACTCGATTTCGTATGTATGGAAATATGTTGACTGAAAATGGGGTTCTGGTTAATTTGTTGTTGTTGTATGTTTATTTTGGGTAGGATGATGATGGAAAAAGGATCATCGATGGGAAATTATATCCAGAAGATATGGTTATAGCTTCAAAGTTAAGAGTTCTCCTTAGATTTTCGTGATAATGCTTTGTAGCGATCAACTCTATAGATTTTTGATAAATTGTTTGTTAATTCTAGTAGGTTTAGTGTTCAATCTATTTTGTAACTGAACACAGTTGTCTCTTTAGATAAATTTCACTATGTCAAGTTTTTGATAAAATTGGCTAGTAGGTTAAGTGTTCGATCGATTTTCTTACAGCATAGTTTTTTGTTCTTTTGGTCTATGAGCACTGCTTTGTTGGTTTCTTTGAGTTGGTGATTCAAGTATCTTTTTAAGTGTTAATTTGTTGAGTAGTTTCATTCGGTTCTTTCATTTACGGCTTACAAAGCTTTTCTTAAAACTGCTCCAAGAGTGTGTTATGCTAGTGCTCATGCTCATTTAGGAAAAATTGGAAGCAGAAGGGATGACGTGGATTCTGTTGCTTAGACACTTGTTTTTTTTTCTCTACATTGTCGCCTTCATTGGCAAGTTATTTCCATATCTTTTCTAGATTGTTTAGTGGATTCTACTGCACTTCTGTTTTTCTTTTCTACATCGTCGTCTTCCCTAGCAAGTCATTTAAGAAGTTCAGGTGCATATACTGAACTGTTATTTTGTAAGTTGTAAGTGGTTTCTGTTGGTATTTGTAATTTCAAGATTTTCTTTACAATAATGATATTGGAGATGGTATCTTATGCAGGAAACTTCACTTGGTTGAACTTGTTGGTTCTTAACGTTTAAATCATAATATCTTTTGTTTTTAGCTGTGTATTTTTATATACCCTGTCCACTAATTAACTTATCTTATGGATTTACTATCTATTTGATTCCTTGAACTCTGGGTTGACTCACTATTGCAGAGGAGAAGCCGTTGTATAGTGAGATTTCAGTCTTGGCTAACGGAAACCAATTTAGTTATGTTGTTATGCGCTAGCTGGACGAAGTGATGTCGAAGAGTGCTTGAAACCAGAAGAGATATATGTATTCTAGGAATAAGTGATCAGTAACATGTCCCCATTTATCTATTTTCATAATAGTGAGCTTAAGTGTAACTTATATGTATGTTTAAGTGTAACTTTTATGTACTTCAAGTTTACTTTTATGATGTCTGGTGTCGTTGGTTAACTCACATTATTTTGATATAGGTGTGATTCAAGAGCTTGGAGGATGCACTTATTACACATAGTGGGAATACCAGAAGAGGTTATTATAAGGAACTCTTGATCCTGGTTCTGCAATTCTTGGCAGACAAGATTTGGCAAAAAAATCCGTACTGAATTAACTTTCTATTATTTACTGCGTAAATGTTTAATTCTTTACTCCCCTTTGCACTATGAAGTTGTGGACATAAACAACAACTATTATAATATTTGGTATGTGATACCAAAGCCAAGAACTCAAGATGGTTTGACATCCTTGCATTGCAAGCACTTACTTGGATATATATTATGTGCTTAGCTGTTCTCACCCTTTAAGTTGTAAGGTACAAAAATAATTATATCGTTTTATACTCATCTATGTTTTTTTATCATTTTGTTAATAGGAAGGACGCCCTTCGAGTTTCCTATACACATGAGGAAGAGAGTGGTACAACTAATGGAAAAATCTGAAAAGAATATTACCCTAAGTTGGCAAGGTATAGTTTCATTAGTTTGTTCCTTACTTGGAAGTGTAGTATTATTAAGTCAACAACAAATAGTTTACTGGACCTGTTTTTGTTTTCATGTTCTCTTTGATGTTTCTTTTAAGGGACTGATATAATTATCTTACGAATTGCAGGTTGTTAAGCATTTAGCATTTCCTTTAAGAGACGAAGGAAGATCTCCATGGAGTATTTGAAATTCTCTTGTTGTTAATATTGTGAAAGGAATGTGGATAGACTATCAAAGTTTGTAGATTTTGAACTGGATACATTTTAGGTTGTCGGAAGTTGTAAATGGGATTCAGATTTTAATAAAAATTTCATTTGATTCTTAGTTTTTGTTTTAGTTTTTTTTTTAGTGTGGAATTCAGAATTTTAGTTTTTTTTTACAATATAAAATATATACTATGACACCATCTAAATATCGTATATAACGACAACTTGAAAGTATCATTATTTTAGAGGTAGGGTCATGCCGGACCACCTTCTTTTGTAGCATCTACCCCTTTTTTATGTCTTTTTAATTTATTCAGCGTTAAGTTGAAATTGTCGTCCAAAAAGACAGAGAATCTTTGGCACTTTGCACGATAACTAGAAAGCGTCGTATAATGCTCTTCTATGATATTACCTAAGTGTCGTTAAATGGCTTTTTTCCACTAGTATAAGTTTCTGCACACATAATAAGAAGTTAGAAGTATCAAAGAACATTATTCTCATGCTTAATTCTTGAGTTAGGAGAAAACTAACCATATGAAATAATTCAGGTTCGAGAGCGATTGAATGTCTCGACTTAAGCCTCACCAATAAAGTTTTATGAAATTGCACTCAAAAAACGCACTTTATGGTTCTCATTGTGCAGGCAGGAATGAAGATAGAAATCCTTCACACGTTGAATGGTGGGAAGAAAAATAAAACTTCAGAATTATATTTGTTATCCCATAGAAACGTGGGACGAAAAGAACTCTTTTTCTCTCTCTCTGATGATCTCTAGAAAAGAAAATCAACCACTATGTGAGGATGGGAATGCTTACTTACCTTCTCACCTGATTCAGAATCGACACCACTCTCACAACAAATAGAAACGTGTTCAACTTCTTCGTCTTCGGCTTCAACTATTGATAATAAACTATGAACTTTGTAGAACTTTGACAACTTGTACCCGTTTTTCTTCGATTCCTTGTTGCTTGAAACATCCTTATATGTTTAATCTTTCCCATGGCTTAACTAATGGAATAACACACTAACTATGAAATTAAAATGCATATCTTTTTGTTTTCTTTTTTATTATTATATTTTACTTTTAATGAGAATTGCTACAAAAAGATAACAACTACAAAAATAATGAAACTGAAATTGACATGGCCATGTGATAAGTGCATATTTTACATATTTAGAGTGTCAATTTCATGCACTTATTTGCTAGATTTGTGAATTATTGTATATTACGTTTGTTTTTGTTTATTTATCTTTTAGGTGGAATCATCCAAAAGAAGTGTTACAAAGGAATAAATACCAAAGACCAGGTGAAACTTATCCAAATCCAGGAGTTCTTGTCATTATCTCATATAAAACGAAGTTAACGGCGAAAGAATGAAGTCATTCCGACTTTGTACGAGAAAGTTATGGGCGAAACAAGAATATAAGCTTGTCGGTTTCGCAAACTGACAATTCAATAAAAGTTTGATGGAATTACCAAAGACACACGAGTTTTCGTTAAGGGATGTTAAGTGTTAACTGTTAAAGCATTAGCACTTTTGCTTAGGGCAGCCATAATTTGAATTGTATTAAAGGCACCCGCAACATAAACTAGGGCCACCATCATCTTTACCAATCTCATATCGTGAGTTAGGGTTCTTCGCATCTGGATATTAATGGTAGTTAAAGGTGACGCTGCTGATGGCAATTGAAGAGACTGAGCAATAGGGATTGATGGAGTTAGTGGTTGTTGATGGTTCTGAATTTGTGATGTACTTAAATCAACGAGAAGGATATTCTGCAGTTGATAGCTTGATAGAATGCATTGGTAGTTCGATGGAAGTTTATGCTGATTGATGAAAGATCTGAAGAAGAACTGCGACTGTTATGAGATTAGCTGATTTATGGCAGTGAACAGTGAGATAATTTCGATGGAATAATTTGAGGAAGAGCAGAGAAGAACTCGAGTTGTGATCATGATGAGATGATGGAAGGTGTATATGAGCTTGTCATAAACTATGGCTACTGCCATTACCAAAGATGATGATAGCGGGGTCTGTGGATCAAATAAAGTGGTTACTGCCATTATTGGTTGATGACGAGGGTTGACAGGAGTTCGAGATAATGGGGAATAGTTGTTGCTGCCATTGTTGAAAGAAGAAGATGAGTCACTCTTTATGAAGTGAAGAAGATGAATAGCGATCAAGTGTTGGCTTTCAATGGGGAATTTATTGGCAGTGAAGATGATTAATGGAGAGCTCAAGCCTGTGATGTTTTTGTGGTCGAGAATTGATGGTTGTAGCTAGTGATGGAAGAGACGTTGTTCATGGCTATGGAAGGAATTGAATTTGTGTTCGAGTTAGCAATGAATGGTCAGTTAGGAGAATTGGGATTGCGGTGAATAGAGTTTGAGAAAAATAGGGAACTAGCTTTCTTGTTTTCGAAGGAATCGAATTATGATTTTGGGATCCTTATCAGTTGAACGAGGAGAAGGTGAAAGTGAAGACTTGGTAGCACGAAGCTTAATATACAATCATGATTTAAAGAAGACACACCGTCCATCTAGATCACACTAAAGTTTTAACCAATCAGGAACCGTAGTAGTTTTGTTAGAATACTCTGTGAGGCACAGGATCAAGAGCACTTAGTTTTAAAATTTGAAAACTTTGTCCACCGACTCCACCCCTCCTGATCCTTATCGACCAAAGATTTTTGTCGTGGGCAAAAATCTACTTGGTGGCCTATATATAGCCAGAGGTAGCCACACTTTGAGACACTGAAACAAACAAAAAAAATACAGAGAAACAATTTGGAGAATAAGAGACAGCTTGAAAGGAACAGACTTTAACTGTGACGTTTCTTTCAGTTTGTGATTTTAGTTTTGTATTTTTTTATTTAATTATTATATATCTTTTAATTATATCTGGCTAATTTATTAATTGATTGAGGATGAATTCTAAGTTCTAAATATGATTTGAGTTAGTATATGAATCTATTTTGAGTTCTTCATATGATTATCGTTTTTTTATACTATAAAGAATATGTATAAGTGATTGATAGATTTGTTTAGGTGGCCAACTAAATTGGTTTGTTGATTTAATCTAATGATAGTATTGAGTTATGAGATAAGTAATTGTCTATCAACTCATACACAAGTGGAGAACACGGGACCTTGCAGAGGGATTTTGTGGAGCAACTGTGTGTATGAACAACACTAGTAAGTGGACCTTGATCTAATTAAGAGTCTAACTGGTAGGACTAACCTATAAATCCACAAAATTTAAAGCATTCGACCAAATTACACCTTGAGTGATCTACTACTAGGTGGTTAGATGAATAGAATTTGGTAGGCGAGAACTTCCGTATCCAATGATATAAGGAATTTTGGGGATAAAACTGATCTAGATGTTATTTTACGGTTGGTGATAATCTGTGATTAATAATGAGTAGATAAATATACTAATTCAATAATTGTTTAGTAACGAAAAAGGATTCCTCGATCAATCATCTCTCTATTGCTTATAACTTTACTTTTAATTGTTTTCTTATTTACTTTGCTTAAAACCTAAAACAAACCCCCTTTGTGACGTTTGACAACTGAAACACCTTGTTCTTCATGGGAACGAATCATATTTACTATTATATTATTCATTAGTAAAGTAGAAGATAATTAAATTAATATGTGCACCTACGACACGCATCAAATTTTGGCGCCGCTGCCGGGGAGCAGTCGGTTTAGTTGTTATTTATTTTCATTTATTTTTGTTTTTTTAGGTTTATTTTTAGTTTTAACTTTGTTTTTCTATATTACTTTTGGTTTTACGTACTTGATCTCTGGCACCCAAACGTTGGGATTACCCAAGGTGCGTAATTCAAACTCGCTAGGAGACAGTACTACAAGATCCAACTCAACAAGAGATGGGTGGTCCTCAACCTCCGGAGAAGAAGTTGCGAGAGTTGACATCTCCATGTTTAGGTTGGCAACCACTGTGCATTAACATAGCAACACCAGTGAAGCTGAATTCGAATCTGATTCATCATCTACCTAAGTTCAAGGGACATGAAGGTGAAAACCCAAATCGTCATCTTCAGCAGTTTCAGAACACGATGACGAGTCTTAGTCATGGAACCGAAGACAGTGAAACGACTAGCTACAAGCCTTTCCATTTTCATTGACAGACTTAGCATAAGAATGGTTGTATTATCTTTCTCCAAGGAGTATTACAACATGGACGGAGATGAAAAAGCTATTTTTTAAAAAGTATTTTCTTGTTTCTGAGACAACATCTGTTCGTAAAGAGATTGGTAGCATTCTGCTTTACTAGAGAGTCTCTTTATGAATACTGAGAGAGGTACAACTTGTTGGTAAGTTGCCACATTACAACATATCCTCAACACTCATCATTCAATACTTTTACGAAGAATTACTTCCGAAATAGAGGAATTTGATTGATGCAGTTGTAGGAGGTTCACTTGTTAAAAAGACGATCTCGTAGGCAACTAGTTTGATTGAGAGTATGGATCCGAATGCAGAATAATTTTATTCCAGAAACGACTTAAATGTCAGAAGAGTTAGTGAGATAGGAGAGTCTTCACATACAGAGCATCGGTTGAGTACCATTGAAAAGGAAATTCACTGTATAACATTTGCAGTTGATCCTTCATATGAAAAGGAGACCGAGGTTAATGCTTTATTCCCTAATCCCGGATATATTATTCTATCCTATTAGCTTCACATGTTTTCTACATTTTTGCCTCTAGGTGCAAGCGTCCTCCAACAATTAAATTTTGTTTCTATTTCAGTTTGGAATATGGATGCGATCATGTGTGAATTCATTACTCATTTTGTTTAAGATAGCATATCAATAGTTACCAACTGTGAAATTGAAACTCTAAAACTAGCAAAAAAACACGAATGGACAATGAGAATAACAATGCAATTAAGATATGCAGAGGACGTGCCTTAACAAATAAGGAACTACACTACCGCGTATCAATATTTGAACAAAATATGAATTCTACAAAACAGTTTATTTAAGATTTATATTTGGAAAGTTCCAAAGTCTTTAAACTACAACCAGAAAAGACTTGAAAAGATAATGCAGTAAAGACATTCATCTCCAAACACTCAAAACTTCTCTTCAATCCTAATATAGTCACCTTTTATATGGTTTATCATTTCTGTAATGCATACTTACGCTCTTTAACATCAAACCTTCACCTATACGGGTCATATCCTACATTACATAAGATGCAATATACTATCTTATATTATGAAAACAAATTGAATTGAAAATAAATTTCTAGATATTTGTTACTATAGAAAAATAATTTACACACTTATTTTTTCAAATTTAGCTCTAAATTAAAAAATTTGTGTCTACACATATATAAAACTATTAATTAGTGTTTACACCTAAAACTTTTCAAAATATGTGTTTACCCACATTTTTAGGTATTATTGTTGGTGTCACTAAGTGTAAGTATATGTTATTTTTTCCAACCAAATAACATACCACATTCGCCCTCTTATAAATATTTATCAATATCTATATCTATTAAAAAAAACTTATTTTAAGTTTCGATTTGTTATTGTGTTTTTAACACATGACCGACTTTTAAAATTAAGTTAATATTAATACACATAATAAATATGTTAAGATAATATGAATACACTATCGAATTTTGGTATGATTTGTTTTACTGGATATAAAAATTTTATGTTGGATGTAATTTACCTGATGAGATATTGCAAAAAAATATTTTCTTTGGTCGATACTCAAGTCGCGGTACATTTCAGTCTTATGTTAGGTCGATACTCAAGTCTGAAAGGGTTTTAGAAGTCTCTCTGAACCTTGAGTTTTGATGAATCAAGTTGGGAGTATTATGTGAACTTCAAAAGTTTCCTGACTAATGTATCTAAGTTTCGACATAGATGTGGTATTCAAAGTTTAAGGATTAATTTGGCATCTGAAGACATTAAGGATAGTGACATATACCAATAGGTACTTTCTTTTGTGGACGAGAATGTCCAAGAGATTTATATATGTGGAAAATTATTTTGGGAATCAAACATCCTTTTAAATTCAGTCTTAGCATGTCATAATTCACTGAAGGTTTTTCACTTAGAGCTACCTGATTTTTAAAACAACCTTTATCTTCCCAGTAAGTTCTCTCTACCTTATCTCCAAGAGTTGGAATTAGTTGGTGTACAATTTTATGAAGGACTGGTAGATGGAATTTCTACTGGGCTTCTAGATTTAGAGACCCTGATCTTACATGAATGTAAGTTTTTCCAATGTATTCTCGTAATTTCTTCACCAAAATTGGAGGCATATCTCAGTCACTGCTTCTGGATGTAGTTATCCTATCAGAATCGATTTTGCTAATATATTTTCAATGAACTTGGAAGGGTGCATAACTCTAAATCAAGAAGCTTTGGTGGTTCCAGCTCATTTAAGATAACCCAAGGTCATTCGTCTTTCACAATTGTTAATCCTTTTATTGATCTTTCAAAACTGTACTTAGATCTTCTTACTTTTGCATATAGCACCGGAACTTCTCAAATAGGTAGGTCTCTGACATTTTTCACTACTTCTGTTGTCTCTCTTTGTAGATGGATTTAGCAAATCTTCGTAACAAAAAAGACGAGGAATATGTAAGCTTTCAATTTGTAGTTGGTATTATTAAACTTTCTGTTGTCGATTATGGTCACTTTCAAGTTAAAACTTCACTTCTAAAGGTTCACATTTTTCACAGCAAAAATATCTGAGTTCATGACATCAGAAGGTTTATTTGAATGTGATTACCTGGTGTATGCACTATGGGAACTCCCTACTTCCAAAATTTTACCAGGAGCATGTTGTTACAACCTTCTAAGACAAACTTGATCCATATATAAATATAAAATAGATCTAAATACTCAGTCCTGTTGGTATGTTGTTGCATTAGTGTATGGCTATTTGCTTATCTACTGCATGCCTTCTTTTTGAATTTTTAGTGAAAATGAAGTTATCCATAATAAATAAACTGAAAATACAGATGGAACTTAATGGATGCAATCATGCAAATATATATCAAGTTCCTTGGAAATATTTAGTGAGAAATTTCATTACATGTTATAACCCTACTATATGTATGCGTCACTTCATATCGTACTTAGACAAGAACTATCCCAACCCTGTATTGTGTCTTTATCTAGAACGCGGATTTTTTGTTCGTAGTAGCTTTGATAACATAAGAATACCCTTTTTCTACGCTCCACATAAGCAGGATGAGTTTCATAATTGCTTAAAATGGAATTTTAATTTTTGTATTACCCCCGTTTAGGTGCAAATAGTCTTTTGTTGCCTATATTGGGTTTAGTAACGTCTAATATCGTTTTGTACACTATCAGAGTTGTTAAACCTCGAGAGCGACTTGTCTTATATCCTATATACTTGCAGTTGTTTAGGGTTAATTATTGTACTTCTTTGTTACTACCTAGCAAGATATTTCCATTGTGTTTCATATTTGCATAATGCATATCATGAGTAGTCTTTCACATATTGTTTAATTGGTTTATGTTGTCCTTGATGTCAATTTTTTCTGTTTAGGTACTCTCATGTGCACAATTAGCATTTTCAATCACAAATTGTTATGCAAATAGAATGTGTTAACATACATGTCGATATCTTTAGCATATTTTCATGGTTGCGATATATTTGATCAACATAATAAAGTCAACTTGTACTCCTTCTCCATGAGTAATACTTTTTGTGATTTGGTAAGTTGTTTATGTCAAGTTTGACAAAGTGATGCCTATGTTGAAATTAAGTGTTAAAGTCATTAGCAGTATGGATGAATATGAATAAGTGTAACATATCCCTTACTTTTGAAATTTGATGAAAACAATTACAACATTGTATGTAGTACAATTGTAATTGTGATTGAATTTGGAAGTTTTCTTTTACGTTGTCTAACTTGACTTATAAGTTTGAAATATGTGTTTCTCATATGAGATTTATATTATATTTTCCCTTCAGGGGTTCACTGGATGACTTTCCTGTTGTGTTGCACTCAAGGAGCTGGGGACCAATACACATTTGATTATATTACTGTTGGTGTGATATTAACTATTAGAACAAAAATAGTTTTATTATTTATTTTTTTAGTAGAAAGAAAGGTAAACTTCGGAGACCAACCTTTTGATGTGACCGAGGAAGCTCTACTGTTAAACTTCAGAAGTTTGAGTCAATTTCAGCGGTTGTTCATGTCCTTAACTATATACATGCAGTAGTTTATTTAATACACCTTTGCTAAGTATGCGTCTACAAAACTGCAATATATTAAATAAGGACTGAATCCATATTAATTAGCAAATAAGGTTGTTAAGTATAATGTTTATGTCAAGCAAGGCTACTAGAGGGGTACCAAACTCCATATGATTTTTGCTAACCCCCTGCAGAATCTGGTATCACTCTCTAATAAACCTAAATGTTTGAGCTACTTCTTTGTATGTCAAAAAGGTAACAGAACCAACATTTAGCTTGGGCCACTATCAGTGCGAGTGGAAACAACATTAACTCTTTCGATGACTCTGTTGTTGCGTCGCCATCTTTCCCACTGCCTTAATAACTGATTCCTTACATAATGTTATGGAAATTCCTTGTATAATAGAGTTCTTGCAAATTCATCTTCTTGGTTTTTGTTAAAAAAGTCAGTTAGCTTTGTAGATGCATTTTCTCGTCGCAGCTCATCTCGCACAGTTCTCCTTTCAAGAAAGAAGTATTATCTTTTTCTAATCCTTTAGATGTATATGTAATGAGATAACATGTGGATGTATCTTTTTCAAATGATACTTGAAAATTCTCCAGAGAACTTCTTACGGAAGATCCAACGAGCATTTACAAATTGTTTGATCTCATCTTCGGCGCCTTTATCGCTTGAAACCTCAATGGAGACACAATCACCCCCTTTGTATACATACTTGTACAAAGATTTCACAGATTTCACACTTGAACAAATCTTCACGTTGATATGGCAGTCGTATCTCTTCGAACGGATTATACGGAACAACCTAATTTTTATTTACCACTTTCCTATTGTAAAGTATAACTTCTCTACTATCATCTCGCCTTCTAGAGACTGGATATGAATCTTCTGTATCTAGAGTTGTTGGTGCAAATTTCTTCGGAAATTGTTTCTTCCACTTTCCGTTCTTCTTACAAACACTATTAGTTGACAAAGCACATGGCATATGTATCATATGTTTTAAGACTGACTCATACACCTCTGGTTAGGGTCCAGTATTTCTGCTTGAAAAACTTCATTGTACTCATCTGGGTTACATAGTTTACCTCTTTAATCAAGAATTAGAAGAATATGTGCATATAGAAGACCTCTTTTCTGAAACTCAATAACATGAAAATGTGCAACAACCTTTCCTAGAACCCCCATTAGTGAATAGATCTGTATGCATTTCTTCAAACTTATAATAAAACACTCTCGTCGTCATATGTGTCCTGGCATGTGCATGCTACCCTTACTTTAATTCATTTTGGACCTCCTCCCTAGTAGGATTATATGTCATAGTAATAAAAAAATCAGGCTTCTCGTACTTTTGAACCAATGCTATGGCATCGTAGTATCTTTGATGTATATCACGTGGGCTTCCTATGGGAAAGTAGGAGGGAGAATCACCCGCTGCACCTGCAAACAACCACCACACATTAAGATAATTCAAAAAGGACATATCTTTCTTGTTAAAAATTCATTCAATCAAGTATACAGTTTCTGCAGTAATCTTATATAGTTACACAAAGAATGTGTTCCAAGTTCCAACTGCCAATGTGTATTAGTAAAATTACAGTGTTATCCTTAAGTTTATATTAGTGATACAAGAAGAAATTTGAAGCTTTGTTTGTAGTATCGTTGGATTAATATCCTAATCTTGTAATGAGATTCGTAGAATTGATTAGGTACTTGTAATCATGTCTTGCCATTGCAACAAATTAACTTTAAGCTTAAAAGTAGAATAACAAATACAAAGACATTATTACAGGTTCCAAATTAAACATAAATGTCGAAACTTCAGTTGCACCCATAAACTTGCAGTAGTACTTACACTATTACTGAAAAATAAGATTCACATGTGTTTGCATTTGCGGAGTCAATAGCACCAGAGTACAATTCAGCTCGGAATGTATTTTGATTATCTCGAACTCATCTCAACTGCATTGTTGAGATCTTCACGTAATATCGACCACGTATTGCTGCAACAGTTTCCCAGCACTAACATAATCGAGTATTGGTTTTCTTGAATCTAATAATATTTTGTCAGTTTATAAGTAACCATCAATGAGAGAAAAAGTTATAAAATTAAACTGATAAGAACAAATACTACATTTGATTTTATCCAAAAGGCGGAGACATGTATGCTTATTCTCGTTTTCAAATAGTAAGAATCTCCTTTGTTATGAAAAAGTACTATGTTGATACACTCAATGATTTTAAGTGCTCAAAATATTCTGATACAATCTATGAATTTAACTAGTCATAGAAAGTTTTATTCATGTTCATCTCTTGACATGTAGATCATATTTCTTTATTTTTGATGTAAGTCATTGTGATGCAATCAATTTTTTATTAATTTACAAGATAATATCAATGTTTTTAAAATATCTATGGAATTTAAGGATTATAATGTGATTTCGACGGGAAAGACATTTTAGTAATTAAATCTGAACTGTGAAAATACAAACAAAATAAAAACTCTAAACTTTAGTTGCTCTCTCTGTCGAGCAATGTAATATTCAGGTGCACAAATATTGTGCACACAGTCAGTTCTTACTACATATTAGTATATAGTCAGTAATAGTGTAATGTAATTGTATGGACAGTTGAGGTTCACATGTCTCTAAGTAGTAGGTCACTTGTGGACCTAGTATAATTATAAAGAGATGATGTAAGAGAAACTAGAAGAGTGAAAATAAATGTGAAAAATCACAAAAAACCAAAGAGTTTCCCACCTTTTCCATAATCAAAATGTTCATAATCTAATCTCTAGTTCAATCAATATCCAACAATTTGTATCAGGGCTAAGATCAATTGAATATGATCTTGGTGTGTTAAAAAAATCAGCAAAAAGGGAAGCTTTAGCTTAAGATCTAAGCAAAGAAAAATTGGTTTTAAAGCAAAACAATGACAAGTAGTAGAAATTCAAATTTATACATTCAACAACCATCAATACCACTTTTTCATGGTGAGAACTATGATTTTTGAGCCATTAAAATGAAGACTTTGTTCATGTCTCAAGATGTATGAGAGATTGTTCAAAATGGGTGTGATGAAGTTGAAGTTACAACAAATACAACACAACCACAAAAGGATCTACTCAAGGAGAACAGGAAGAAGAATTCTAAAGCATCCATTTGTGCATTCAACAAAGGGTTGGTGACAATATTCTACTTAGAGTAATCCATTCCTTTAAAGTTAAGGAAGCTTGGGATCTTCTTCATCAAGATTATGGAGGGAACTAGAAGGTAAGAGAATTAAAACTTCATTCATATATAAGAGATTTTGAAACTCTCTAAATGAAGGAAAGTAAAAATTTAAATGAGTTTTCTTCTAGAGTTATTGAAATTGTTAAATCAAATATTGATGTGTGGTGAGAAGATAAAAGAAATAAAATTTGTGAGAAGATTTTGATTTGTTTGCAAGAAAAATTTGAACCCATTATGGTTGTTTTGGAGGAGACAAAGGATTTCTCTATATTGAAGTCATAAGAATTATGGGCTTCTTTGAAAGTCTATGAGCAAAGGGTGTCACGACAATCCGAGAAGTCAATTGAAAGTGCTTTTAAATCAAAAATCAACTTGAATTCAAAAAAATCAGAAATGAAGAAGAATGAATATAAGGGTAATGCATCGACAAGCTACAAAGGAAAGAGGAAATACAACAACGGAGGATCAAGCTTCAACAACTAAAAAAAGAGTGATTCTTCACAAGCACAAAAATGTAACTTTTGCAAGGAAAATGGTCATTTGGAGAAGAATTATTAGAACAATGGAAAGCCCCATTGTCACAATTGCAAGAAGTATGGACATTTGGAAAAGGATTGTAGATTCAAAGACAGTCAACGAGTCGGTCATGCCGAAGAGAAAGAAGATAGAAAAAAATTGTTTTATGCTTGTCAAAGTGTCATGGAAACTTCTAAAAGTGAAGTGTGGTTTGTAAATAGTGGTTGTATTACTCATACGTCAAGTGTAAAGAGCATGTTTATGAATATGGACTCATCTGTGAATTCTTTAGTGAAGACGGGGAATGGAAACATGGTTCAAGCCAACATAAGAGGTACAATTTGTGTGCAAACTAGCAAAGGAAAAAAATACATTAGAGATGTGTTATACGTTCCGGTTTAGCATAAAATTTGCTTACTGTTGGACAACTTGTGGAGCTTGGGTATGTCGTCTACTTTGAAGATGGATATTCCACCATTTATGATAAGAACACAAGAACAAGAGACAAGTGATGAAAAGTATCAAGGTATAGAAGAATAAAAGTTTTCTGATTACGTTTCAAAAGGAAAACAATATTGGAATGAGGATGGAAACCAATGATGAAACATGGTTGTGGCATAAAAGACCTTGATACTTGAATTTCAATAGTCTTAAGGTGCTTTCCAGCAAGAATATGGTAGAAGGACTTCCATATCACATTGATCACAAGGATGAAGTATGTGAAGGTTCTGCACTTGGGAAGCCCTATCGACAACTATTTCCAAAAGGTGTAGCATGGAAAGCAAAATAAATTCTTGGTTTGGTACATATCGGTGCCTGTGGACCAATAAAGACACCAACTTATGGAGGTAATAGATATTTTATCTTATTCATTGATGATTTTAGTCGTATGACTTGGGTATACTTCATGAGATAAAAATCCGATGTGTTTGGTATCTCCAAGAAGTTCAAGAGCCTTGTTGAAAATCAAAGTTGGCATTACATCAAGGTGTTGAGATGTGACAGAGGAAAATAATACAAAAACAAAGACTTTGATAAATTTTGTGAAGATGAAGTTATGGAAATGCAAATTACCGTGGGTTATACTCCTCAAAAAAATGGCGTGGTCGAGAGGAAAAACCAAACCGTGATAGAGATGGCGAAGTCTATGCTTCATGAGAAGAGTATGTCAAAAGAATTTTGAGCTGAAGCCGTGAATATGGTTGTCTTCTAATTGAATAGATGTACTACAAAAGTCGTACGGGAACAAACTCCGTTTGAAACATGGAATGGAAGAAAACCGTCGATAGGACATCTCAAAGTCTTTGGTAGTGTTTGTTATTCTCAAATTCCAAAGGTGAAGAGAACAGAGCTTGATGAAGCAAGTGATAAATGCACATTTTTGGGTTATAGTCTTCAATCAAAAGGTTATAGGTTGTTTAACTTGAAGAATAACGCAATAATCACAAGCCGGGATGTATTGTTTGATGAAAATACTTCACGAATTGGGAAGAATAAAAATTAAAAAGAAGATAATTATTACTGATGATGAAAAAGAAAAATCACCAACAACTGAAAATCAAGAAGGTAAAGAAAATAGAGAAGAAATACCTCAAACACCACCAAATGCAAGGTTAGAAGCATCTCCAAGAAGGTCTCCAAGGTCTACATCAACATCAACACCATCGACACCAATAAAGAGGATGCAATGGTTGAATGAAGTGTATGAAAGATGTAACTTTTGTATGGTTGAACCTGAAAATTTTGAAGAAGTATAAAAGATTCCTATTTGGATATATATATATATATATATGTGAATAAGAGGTTGATATAATTGAGAAGAACAATACATGGGAGCGAGTAGCAAGACCAAGTGACAAAGAATTTATTGGCATGAAGTGGATCTACAAGGTGAAATACAATGTGGATAGATCGGTCAAAGAAACAAAGCAAGGTTGGTGGAAAAGGTTACTCACAACAGCCCGACATTGAATACAATGAGACTTTTGCACTGGTTGCTCGTCTTGACACCATTAGATTCGTGATTGCTATGACTTGCCAAAAAGGTTGGTTACTATATCAACTTGATGTGAAATCAACAATTTGGAATGGAGAACTTCAAGAAGAGGTATATGTAGAACAACCACAAGGTTTTATGATTGAAGGAGAATGAACCAAGGTATACAGGTTGAAGAAAGCATTGTATGGCCTCAAACAAGCACCAAGAGTTTGGTATAGTGAGATAGATGGGTACTTCAAAATGCAAAATTTCAGCAAAAGCATGAGTGAACCTACACTATATGTGAAGACACAAGATACGTCTATTCTCATTGTTGCATTTTATGTTGATGACCTGATTTTTACGGGTAATGATGTTCATATGATTGAAAAATTCAAGAGGGAAATTATGATGAAATAAGAAATGAGTGATATGGAATTGCTCAATTACTTCCTTGGTATTGAGGTATATCAAAGTGAAGATGGAATGTTCATTTAGTATGCTGAAAAAGTGTTGAAGAAGTTTGGTATGCTTGTTTGTACTCCAACATCAACACCAGTAGTAGTGAATGAGAAACTCAAGAAAGATGATGGAGGAAATTTTTTTGATGAGACTTACTATAGAGATCTCATTGGAAACTTGTTGTACCTTACATACAGAAGACCGGACATCATGTTTGCTTCAAGTATGCTTTCTAGGTTCATGAGTTCACCTAGTCATCTACATTTTAGCGCGGCAAAGAAGTTGTTAAGGTACATACAAGGAACAATGCAAGTATTCTAAAAATTTAAATGTCACATTGATTGGTTGTTGTGATAGCGACTTGTGAGGTTATATTGATGATATGAAAAATACATGGGGATATGTTTTTTCTCTAGGCCCATGGCCTTTAATATGGTATCAGAGCAGATCATTTGTGATGAGTATGAGCATATGAACACGATTATTACGTGTCACCTGATTAAAGTTTTATATGTTAAACTCAAGAGAGACTATGTATATATGGGAGTGTGTGTTGAAAACCGGTTTTTCATAGTCGAGGTTTCTGTAGCTAATTAATAGACCTTAGACAATTTTATTATTGCAAACCGGTTTTTCATAGTCGATATCATAAGATTTTATTTTTTTAGTACTTAGACATTGGTTATACATGAATTAGTAATTAGATATTAGTTGCGTTTTTTCTAAAATAATATTTAATTTAACTTCATAAAAAAATATTTTTTTGTTAATGTTTTGACTTGTCATTACATTATTACTTAATAACATACCATATTTACGATATATTGTCTTTGTTGATGTTTTATGTATAAAAAATAAATGTTTATTACATCTTCATCTAATATTTGTTCCAAAATTATTTATGAATCATTCGAAAGCTGAAAGTAACCCAATAATTCACTAAATATTTATTCATGTGTCTTCTTTATTGTTGAACTAATTTTTTTCCGTTTAAAAATTTGTTTAAATTTTTTATTTTGTTTTTTATCATACGTGAAAAATAAATAAATGACGCATAACATTGATGAGTTAGTCGGTATTTAAAAAATCTATTGAAATATAATCTAGCCTCTAGTAAGTGTAAAGAATTGTCACCTCTAACTCGGATTCTATCTAACATTGTTGCTCCACAAATGGTGGTTTTTAACTGGTGGACGAATAGGAAAACTCACAAAAAAATAAAAATACGACTTTGTTCACCCATATAACCGGGGTACACATTCATCCCTTGGGAGCTTGAGTTGTTTCTTCTTCTTTTCTCTCTCTTTCTACGTCTTCTTTTTCTATTTAGTTAAATTACAGTTTAGAAGCCGAGCATCACAAGACAGGGAATGAGCACTCCCGTTAAAACAAGGTGCACGGAGTGGCACTCACAAGTCACAACACAAGCAATGAAACAGTAAAACATCGTTGTGATCGACAAAACCTTCCGCAAGAAGGGTTATAAGCTTCTAATGTCGGCGAATTTAGGGATTTTATATAAGAAGACTATATTCAGTACAACTAAACCTATCAAAATTCCATCTAGCCTCACCATTTACTTTATGACATGTTGATCGCATCACGCTAGATAGTACACGTTTTGTTCTATGATTGAAGGGTCAAGTAAATTAGGTACAACAGTTTGAAATTTTCTTAAACTATCATCACAGTGGCCGACCCTAAATAACAGACAAGAGAGAGAAAGAAAGGTACAGTACTAAGAGAATCCTAGAGATGGAAAAGAGGGATTGTATTCGTGCTGGCTATCTTCATATAAGAAGATAGAAACACACAGACACAACAGAGATAAATATTGCTCACTGCTCATCTTTTGTTTTCATATACAGAGAAAAGAATCAAGAAACAATAACAAAACAAGAGAAAATAGAAGAAACCTAGATTTCAGAGGGGGGATGATGGAAGGACTGTGTTGCTCTTCTAGTACAGATTCATCGTTGCAAAAGGCAGCTACTACAACAAGAGATAGAGAGAAACGTTATAGAGGAATAAGGATGAGAAAATGGGGGAAATGGGTAGCAGAAATTAGAGAACCAAATAAAAGAACAAGGATTTGGCTTGGTTCATATTCAACTCCAGTTGCTGCTGCAAGAGCTTATGATACAGCTGTTTATTATCTAAGAGGTCCTTCCGCTAGACTTAATTTTCCTGAATTTGTAATTGATGAACATAATAATCAATTACTTATTCATCATGATAATATGTCTTCAGCTTGGATACGTAAAAAAGCTACTGAAGTTGGTGCTAGAGTTGATGCTCTAGAAACTGGTTGTGTCCCTTCTTCTGGACTTAACAACGTTTCTCGTCGTGGGTCGTCGTTGAAGCCCGATTTAAACGAGGCACCACAACCAGAAAGTTCAGATGAATGTTAAACTATTATGTATTCTCATTAATTTGATGATTTGTCTTCCTAGGTATATATATATATATATATATATATATTATATATTAGTTATGGATGATGAAAATTGTGAGATACGTATATCAGGTCATGAAACAAATTGCGTCCAAGAATATATTCTGGCGTCAAGAATATTATCATTAGTTTTTCGAATCCAAATATCTGTGATTTTGTTACAAAATCGTTTACAGATTGGAAATTTTAAACAAATTAATTCGATTTCTTGTTTCCGATATTTTTCATTTTTATGTATTTGTCGATTGCTTTGAGGTTAAAAGTGATAAACCAAGACAGACGTCGACTAAACGAGAAGATAAAAGAATATGAATCACTGAGCTTGTATTTGCTCGGAACTGTTGAATATGGCATGCTTGTGTGGTCCATCCAAGACAAATGATTGTCATGGAGGGTCATGGTGGTCCTCAACCGTCATATATCTCCAAGAAAGTTCTACCTTTTTTTCTTCTTTTTTTTGGTGGGGGTGTATATACATGGAAGAAGAACTCTGATGGTGGGTGTTAGTTGTTTAGCTGTTTTTAGTAAGCCAGTAGGTTTCATTTCCTTTACTTAATTAAAGTTATAAATTCTCTCTGTGGGAGTTGGGACCAAAATGTAAGAACTAATTTTGCCTGCGCTGGATGACATTGAGTTCATCATACAATTCTTTTGTCGCTCTCTTTCTAAACTTATCTGGTTGTTCTCTTATAAATTTGTGTTAATGTTTGGTATCTCCCATGGGAGGAAGATACCCACCCTGGCCCTCATAGTAAGGTATGTCCGAACATGACGTTTATCCGAGTAGCTCACCTTTTCGAATCTCCTTGCAAAGAGTTGTAATTTTAGTTAATATTATTATCCCAAGTTTATAGTTTTTTCATTTTAGTCTAAATCGGAGACGAAAGGAATAGTAAAAAGACACAGAGTAATTTGAGTTAGCTACTTCTGAATCCCGATAACATTTCTCTCAATCCATCAGATTAGGGCGGTAAAGATTTACTGCAAAAGTAAAAATAGAATTGATCAACTTGAACAGTAAATATTCTCCCACCTACCACAGAAAGTGAGAAACGAGCGATTTGATTAATTGTATTTGATAATAAAAACTGTTAAATCAGAATAATTTTAATACTCCATTTATGATAGTACTCCAACTTATGTTTTTACAGAATAAAACATAGTATGTCATCATACTTCATTCATTTTGAAGCCCGATATAGAGGCTCCAATATCAATAGAGGGGCTCCTCTATGAGACGAGGTGACCTAATTTTCCGTTAAGGGATGTCCTAGGGGTAAAGTTAAATGTCCATTTTACCCTTTACCCAATAAAAAAAAAGACAAATTTATCCTTTAATTAAAATTTTTCCATCTCCTCCATATCTTCTCCTTCTCCATTTTAATCAAATTTCTCCATCGAATCAAAATTTTATCGCCGATTAAACTCCCAATTTCGTGATGAAGAATACTAATAAATGTGTAGAAAGTAGTAGTGATGACAATCCGGATAAAACTAAATTACACTAACTAATTTGATGAAATCACGATTTGAAAGATTGATTTTTTGTTGTTCAGAGAAACTTACGGTTGGGTTTCATGTCGAACCCAACCGTAACACCAAGAACACTGAAGAACACCATTTTTGCCCAGATTTACGGTTGGGTTTTCAACCAAACCCAACCGTAACTAATTTGTTCTTCATATTACGGTTGGGTTATTAAACAAACCCAACCGTAACTTCAAATGTAGGATATGAAGATTCAATTAAGATTTACGGTTAGGTTTTCAACCAAACCCAACCGTAACTAATCTTTAAACCCCAATCGTAAAATTAGATAAATATATTTTAAGATTTTTTAATTTCTATCAT
>JAJJMC010000306.1:799596-830913 GCA_023531435.1 Papaver californicum | reverse complement strand
CCAATAAACCCAAAAATCTCAAATTTACGGTGGGTTTATTGGCGAACCCAACCGTAAATATTCCTGGATACATTTCATCGTTTTGATCATAACTCCTTCATACGATGTCCGATTGACCTCATTTTTTTGGGGTTAGCTTCGTCTTTCAATTCTATACAAGATAGAAATGAAAAATCTTAAAATCTATTTATCTAATTTACGATTGGGGTTTAAAGATTAGTTACGGTTGGGTTTGGTTGAAAACCTAACCGTAAATCTTAATTGAATCTTCATCTCCTACATTTGAAGTTACGGTTGGGTTTGTTTAATAACCCAACCGTAATATGAAGAACAAATTAGTTACGGTTGGGTTTGGTTGAAAACTCAACCGTAAATCTGGGCAAAAATGGTGTTCTTCGGTGTTTTTGGTGTTACGGTTGGGTTCAACATGAAACCCAACCGTAAGTTTCTCTGAGCAACAAAAAATCAATCTTTCAAATCATGATTTCATCAAATTTGAGCCATAAAAAGATCAAGAGTATAAGTTAGAGGTATACTCAATGCTACTATGGTTTATTGAATCAAAATCTAGGGTTTAAAAAAAAAAAAAAATCTTAAATTTCATCTAGTTTTTCTTCCCACCAAACACAAATTCAAAAGAAAAAAAAATTCAAGTCATTTGATTAAGTAAAAGATTATGTTTAATTAATCATGGTTAGCTTAATTTTTTAATTAGTTAGTGTAATTAAGATTAACTAATCAGGGGTGGTTTAGGCATTGTGAAAATATTATGGATAAGGGGTTTTGGAGTTTACTTCATAATGTCCCTATTTCGTCTTATTATTGGAGCCCCTCTATTGATATTGAAGCCCCTATATCAGACTTCTTCATTTTGGCTCAAAATGTCATATCAAAACCAGTTAGTGTTCTCAAATCTTTTTCTCATTTAAGTCAAGCCTACTCAATTCCCCTATCTCTATTTTTTTTCTTCAAACGCCAGCAAAGTATCAAACCCGTTCTTCATTTTCACATCTTGTTATCATGTAGGATTACCTTTTTTCTGTTCGTCTTTGGATAGTACTTTATAAAATGCAAATATGCTATTGTTATTATATATAGTTTTATTTAAGTGTTCACTTCCTGCTAAGAAGAGCACATGGAGTCAAAATAATCTCTTGGCATTTTCATTTATGTAAGGATTGACTATACGGATTGTAAATTTTCTTTGCAACTAATCCAGGTCGGCATACCCATGATGTGAATAATCAAGTGAAATTTAAAGGTCAGGCTAAAAAGAAAGTTAATATCTTCATTAAGACTCTTTGTATTGATTCAATGTTATGATCATTTAAAATTAGGAGGAAAGACTGTTTTAAACCATCATTGTTCTTAGGTAACATAGACAGATCATAAATCACATACAAAACTTCCAAAAAGTCTAATGCAGAAACAGTTACTCCGAATCATTACGGGTATGTTAGCTGTTGATTAGATAGACGAACCATAAACATTTAAGACTTGTAAGGAATTTTAACTATCAAACAGTATAATCCTATTTCACCCTAAAGTGTCTAATCACTATTTCTGCCTTAGGAAGATACAGAGAAAATGATGCCACTCTCTCCAAGTTGCGTTAGAAACTCTCTTCATATAATATATATCCCGACAAAAGGTACAAATACATAGACATATACACATGTTTTCACAAAATGGTTTTGGTTACATTACACGCTTCTACGCTTTTCGGAGGCTAAGTACGACAATTCTATGATTAACATAAATCAGAACAGCGCTTACGCGATTAGTGTTTTGATAATTAAACTCGAACTAATTTTTATGCAATAAGTGGGAAATGGCAAACATGATGAAGATATCACATACGGTCAAGATCTGAAAGAGTCATCAACCATTGCACTGGTATTACAAAGAGTACAGATTATTGCGAAGTACCTATGTTTTCTGACTTGAAAAGACATGTGCTTTTGGATCTATGCCCTCTTCTCAAGTTCACGTTTTACATAAAGAGCAGCTCTAACTACGTTTCCCCTTGTTATAATTCCAACCTGCATATACGAGGAAAATTAGACGGAAAGCAAAAAAAAATCAGTAATAAATGGTTCTGTAGGTCTGTGTCATACCAGAGTCCCCTTACTGTCCACCACTGGAAGTCGTCGATATTTTGTTTCAAGCAATAATCTGGCGTCAAAGGGCACAAAATTTAACAATAACCAATTTGATAAATGATAAGTTGATGGAATAGGAGATGAGGGGAGGAAAAACCAAAATTCAGAAGGAAAAGAAAACAACCTTGCAGCATCTTCAAGGTTGGTAGTTTCACGGACAACAAGTGGAGCAGTCGTCATCACATCAGCAATGACTTGTCCATTAGTCTTACTGAGTAATTTCTGAATTTCATTAAATGTCTGTAAAAAAGAACAGTTAATCCAAAAACCAGTCGTTACAAACATTTCTTAACAAAACATTTTTCAGTTAGCATGGGTTCACAATCAAAGAGTGCCATCAAAGACCCATAGGTTCAAAATCAAAGAAGTGCATGTCCTCCATTCATCTCTCCAATTGGTCATATCAATCAAATATAGAAAGAAGAGATGTAGCTAGAGACTGAAGACAAATGCAACATACTTTCCAAGAACTGTCGGCTTCAGGAAACATGCTCGTCTCAGCTACACCACCACCTAAATACAAACAAGAAACAATATTTGACTGGTATACTTCAGTTTCAAATAGTAAATATCAAAGAATAAGAGATCTTCGCTGTTGCATATAAGCTTTCACCACAGAACAAGTGAAAGAAACCCAGTGACACTAAAAACAGGCTGCCTTTTATATAGCATATACAACTCAATGTAAGTTGAAAACTTTAAGAAGGTAACGAAAAAAACAAATTAGAATAAGCTTGTGGTTGACTCCAAGAATAAACTCATGGATTCTTGACGAATAAAAAGGGATATAAATTCTGTTACAGAGTTATCATGGCAGCTATTGTCGAGCTATTGAGAGAATAGGCTAGCACAAGCATAAGAACTCAGATCACAATATACACTATAATTCAAGAACTATTATTCTGTATGTGCCTCTATTAGATCAAAAACAAAAAGACTGTCATGAAAAGACTGTCATGAATATCACAAACAAATCACTCACGAATACACTATAATTCTAGAACTCAGATCACTGGGGGCTATCTGGCTGAAGCTATTGCTTTCTTCTGACAGCATAAAAAGACTATGACCAATTATGAACATAAGAAATAACACTGCGGCACTTACTAAAAGTCAACGGAGAGCAGTAAGGTTGCTCTAAAAGTATTTGATAAGTACCTGAGATTGAATCTAGCGCTAACAAGTCGTAATCAGAAACAAGACCAACCTGCAGCCACAAACAGTCTCTGTCAATTTATTAAAGAGGACCAACTTAACCAAGTTTTACTTAGAACCTGATATCGTATGGTTAAACTTAAATCTAATTGGGCAGTGAGGGTAAGCTTCAGCTATAAATATATGCCTACTCATCCTTTTGTCAGTTGGTGGAACTGTTAAACACTTCGCAGGACAGAACAGAAAGGGTAAAGAAGCAGATGTCCCAACAAAGAAAAAATGTATAACTGGCAATAGAGTGCAACAGACGATCCATGTAGCTTTATGTAGGTCTCAGTATTCTTTTTGTAAAGGGGATTTTCATCCTTGGCATAAAAGATTGCTTTCAGGGAGTTCGATAGGTGCAGCCAGGTTTATCATATGTTAGTGGGTGTGATAAATTTCACCCATTCTCAGTTGACTTAATTTACTTATTCAAACTCTTGATACTAATAGCTGCGAATGATCTATTTTGGCTGGTACTCTACCTGATTTTATTAATGATTTCTTATATGTTGATACTTGATAGCATAAAAGGATCAGTACTAACATGTTAAGAGGTGAAAACAGTCTTAAGGGAGCCACAAAGTCTGAGAGGCAAGTTATAAACTTATTAAACTATTGAAGAAGTAAAACAATCACAAAATCTACATCGAGCTGCTGTATCCTTTGTGCATATGTCTAAGATCCAAAATGTGAACAGGAAACTCCTTACATTTAAATGTTTGACAGATCTGAAGCAGTATACATTCAAATTTGAGACAATTGCTATATGGAAAATTGAGAATAATAAGCATCTGTACTAATTAGGAAAATTACTAAATAATTTGGAGTACGCACCAACTTCCAATCATCGTCGATCACAGGAAAACCAGTAATTCTGTTATCCACAAGGCATTCAAGTGCTGTCAACAAAAGGACTACAGTATAAGAAACGAGATGACCAATAGTATAAAACATCAGTTAGGGCATCAAATTCACGTAGAATGTACCTTCATTGACAGTAGTTGTAGGCTTTACCACATGTAATTCTTCCTTTTTAGTCATGAAATCACCAACAGTATATACCCCAGTCCTTGGCTGCAGATCACCATTTGAATAAAAAAATTATAAAATAAAACATCAGGAAATTTTTAATGATAAAAAAACCATACATGCTATGTGCTACACTGCTGATAAAAAAGAAAAACAGGGACCAGTATCTCCCATGATTAATTGGACTGAGTGACATATTAGTGCCTGTGGGATATCAATCGTAAGATTCAAAGATGTTTTCGTAGCACATAATGGGAGGCTACTGTCAGTTTTTCTTCTTCTTATGACTTTTTCCCCCTCAAGTTTTCACTTTTAACAGTTGTATGTCAGAGAAATTGTAAGTTAACCTCCATCAAAACCGTTTAACTCAACACTTTCTTATTATACACAATGACCTCGATCCTTAAATGCATAAAACGGCATATCCAAATAATCATTCATAGTACATCTCTTGGGGTCTTAGATGATTTCTTTTAAGGGTTGGCAATTCACACGCAGTATTTACGCATTGTAGCGCTTGTGCAATCAGAGTGCACCTAGTCAACCAAATCATTGCTTGGTCCGTCTCTTAAACACACCCTCAATTTATTTTTGCAAACAGCATCAACAACAATGTGAGTTGGGAAAATGTGGGTGATAATGAACTGGAACCTGAGGTTGATAAGTTACGTAACATGTCTGTCCATAAGAAAGTGGTCGGGATTGTGCAAGAGAGAGCATGAGTTATAAAAGCACTCAGTAGGACCAGAGGATTCCATAGCAATCAATGCAACTGAATGGTAAGATTGGTAGTAAAGGAACGCACAAGACATATCCATCCAGCACTTAATGGCATTAACTGGTGAAACATACCCACAACTATCCTAATCCTTGCCGGTTTGTGACTCTTTTTATCCATTAGGCAATATTACCCAACCAAAGAAACCGTACCTACAAATTTTACAATCCCGTGAATTTCAATGATGCCTCTAGATTCTACCCAGTTGTATTTCATCGGATTCTGTGATTCACTTGAAATTCAACCTAACTCACAAAAAATGATAAAACTAAAGTAGAGAAAATCATAATTCAAAATAAAACCAAGAGAGATGGACTAACCGGAATAGAATTGGCCATTACAGCACCACCAGTCCCATTAACAGAAGAGATCTTGCGATTGCGTGAAGAAGAATTCCTAAATAACGAGGAAGAGGACCAATTAGGAGGTCCTCTAATAGGAGGGGAGAGGAAACAAGGAAGTTGATAAGTGGAAGTAGAAGTGATAACTGAAGCAGAAGAAGTCCGCGCGTGAACAAGAGCGTCTGAAACAATCAGTGAATCCATATCTAAATTCTTCTCTTCTTTTCTTCTTTTCTTCTTTTCTTCTCTTCTCTTCTCTTCTGGATTTTATGTTGGTCTGGTTCAAGCAAACCCAGTAGAGGGAGAAAGAGAGAAATAAGAGAAGAGAGAGATAACGCTCCCTGTTTCGTGTATATCGGGAATTTGGGAAGGGTGAAACGTCTGGAGCTGTTTGTTGTTACATGGGAAATGAAATAAGTGCAGTTGTACTTGTATTCTTTACTCTGCAGCTGTATGAATTTGGATAAACACTGGCTGTTTTGAGTATATCGGGAATTTGGGACGGGTGAGATATGGATGAAACGTCTGGAGCTCTTATTGTGATTAGATTTGTGCCCGGTGCTCTCATCCGGTTAGCTTTAATTTTTAATTTGGTGTGGGGTGAAAATCCGTCACGTCGTGATGTATTAAATTTTTATTATATATTTTATAATTTCGACTTTGATAAGATTTATAATTATAATTCAACCTATTTTATTAGAGAAATTCTATTAATTCTTAATGCCCAAAATAGATATATCATAATTAAATAAGCCCGTCAGTTTAGGGAACTGACAGGGCATCCTCAAAACCATTTGCGGCAATCACTCAGACAATTGATTAAGCATGTTAACTGCAGTGTAGTTGGAGATTTAGGTAAGTGGAATTGGTGATTTCAGTCACCAAAATTTCTCCTTCCCTGTATTTCATTTTAAATTTAAAGCAAACTCATATTTCATAAGTCATTCATTATTCATAAACATCATCAATCAGCGACAACAATCATCAGGTCCGTGTTTTCTTGATTAAGCTTGAGCTAACCATTACAGACCATGGTGCACAATTTCAATAAGGACTCTATATCTCCTTTTTCATCGATCACCATGGAGAACACACCTCTCTGAGACGATGTTTGATTCCATGGCAAACTTTATTAACTTTGATGTCACAGTAAGCCTTAAGAATTGACCTTGCAGAAATCCGAGTAAGTTTTATATATGTTTTTTTCCACTATTGTTCTTTGTACTTCAAGCATACCATTGTTTATTTGAATCTTGGGTAATCTCAACTTCACATAGAATTGTTTGTTTAGTAAAAGAGAAAGCCTAAGACCCCTAGCAAGCTTATCTCTTTTTTTCTTAACAATTGCAAAATCTTCCACCATTAATGACTGGTAACAGTTGTTCTAGGTTTCGTTTTAGGTGTAGATTGTTTTTTTTTCCCGTATTTTTCTTCTTATTTTTTTTGCGCAAAATATCTAGAAAGATGGAGAGTTTTATGAGAAAAGATAAGAAGTTTTGTAAGAAAAGATAGTAGTCGCTCTCCTTTCACCATTTGTGGTTTTGAAAAATACCAAGGGTGGGTAGTGTTCACCGTTGAATGGTGAGGTGGGTTTTCTCATCGTTCAACATGCGCACACACAAAAGTTAGCCCTTTAAAGGTTTAGATTAATGCCTCGCCAGTGCGTTGCACAGGCCTACGTTTATACTTACGGGGCTTATATTTTCGGGCATAAGTTTAGTCGTAAATAATAATTCATAAAGATCAAAGAAAAAATATTATACATTGTTTATGAACGTTCATACTAAAACTCCCCTTATTGATGTAAATTATACGTATTTATCTGTTTAGCCAACGTCAATAGTGTTGGATATCTTTCTTTATAACATAAGCATATTGCATAGAAAATACATTACTAAGATATTCATTGATTCTTACAGCAATGATAGGGAACCGACTTTAGTTAAAAAAAGTGGTTAGTGCACCTACTACAAGTACGTGGTTTTTTAAATGAAACTACACATAGATATATAATATAAATAAAACAAATACAAATAGTGACAAATGAATCAAAACATTGAGAATTATAGATTGTTTAAAATGTAAACTAACCCACCATAATGTTCCCCTTTAAGCCGAAACATACTTTGGTTGTCCGCTAATATGTACAATACCAGGAACCATGAATCTTTTCGAACGCGGTTAAATATTGGTGATGGACCTGACGTGAATTAACACGTAACCTTCTTACATGGAATTAGAGGCGCTACCAATATGCCACATATACATAGTTTAGAAAACTTGTCTTGGTATGGGACATAAACAGGACTTACCTGTAGTGTTAGTCTTTTTCAATGGCCTTACCTTATTTCTACACCTCAAAAAGTCATTTTTCCTGAACGAGGGATAAGTATGTGTTTGCTTCCAAGATCTTTAGCATATGTGCTTTTGTTATTCCTCCAGAAACCTCAACAACTTAACTACACAGGTATTTCTTAGAAAATTGACAACACAATAAAAAGTTATGGTTGTTTCTCACCTTGTTAAGAAAAGATTCATATTAAAATGAACGTACACTTGTACTAATTTATGTGATTAAAAGTGAATAACAATTGTATAACTCTATGAATTTCATTATCGTTCATTTTGTAATACTTGCTCTAAAAATATTGCATGTTGAGTCGTGTGAAACTATGAATATCACCAACCTAGAAAAGAGAGTTATTTACTAAGAAGATGTATGATGTTTATTTCTTTATGCTCTAATATTAATATATATGCACATTGTATGGCAAAGGGGATCGATTCGGCAAATTATATAGGTGAACGATTGGTGGGGCATAACGATGAAGATAATTCACCATACCTCATGTTTACAGATGTGGTCGACCAGAAAACAAAATAGTGGTGAAAGGATATAAAGTGCTTACTTGAATTATGATTGTCTGCCTATGCAAGTAGATAAATTCCTTACGGATCTTCTAAGTGCGATATGAGTGTTCGATGCGTTCAACGTCTCTCATTTGTCTTCATTATTCATAATTGCAAAAAGCCGGCTGAATCCTTACTGCATAAATTATATTTTACAAAATCAAATTAAAATTCAATATAATCAAAGTATAACAATTCTTCATACAACGGGAAAAAAAAACTTACTTGATTTATCGCCAAAACTTGCTTCGTATGCTTTCCTAGCACAAACGCTTGTTCGTAAAACTGTTATTCTTGGTATCCCACGAATTCTCGATGTCCCTGCCATTAATCAAAATCATGCAATACAACCATTAACATTAGGAAAAATAAAAAAACATTGGCAAAACCATATACATGATCTACACCTACCTCTTATAGAAAAACTTTATTTATCTAAGACACTAATTGCATACCAAATAATAAGTAAATGAAATAACATCGATGCACTATCCATTTAAGGCAGACGTTTTACCTTCCTGCAATCCAAGTATACAAATAATTATACGGGGGAATTGCCTGACAAATATTAAAAAATAAAGTAAGATCTAACGAATATGTACATCAACAGTTGAGGATTCCTATACATCAATCATCCCCTCGCTCGTATATGACGTCAAAAGTTTTTTTTCCTGCAATATTAACATGCAAAGTAAGATTCTGGATGTCGAAATATCCCAAGGGATATGAACATATATAGTTAGTTTTGCTAAAAGAGAAAAAAAAACATAATTTTTTCGTGAACAAGACAAATAAGAAAAAAAAAAGGCAAAGGTCGTGTGAAAAGGACAAATAAGAAAAAGAAAAATTATCATCAACGTGATCCCTATGAAGAGGATTGTGACTATGTCATAGGTCTTGTGAAGTGTTTAAAGGTATTATTCAATCTCATTGTTATATTTTGTACGTCTTGAGTGTTTATATGAGAAAGATTCTTTCAAAGTTGCTCATGTCATGAAAAAGGTGAAAGAAGATTTTATGATACTCGTTGAATAATATAAATCTATCCATTCAATTTGTGATAAGGGGTCAAGTACTAGTATTGCATATGGGTTTGACCAACTATGAAAGGGACGTGACCGTAGGCATGAAAGCTAGTGAGCTGGCCAATACAAAGGCACCAGCGAAAGCTAGTGAGCTGGCTATTTTAACCGATGAGTCATCGGATGAAGAAGAGGAGCATGGGTCTTTTGAGGATGACGGGTCCGTGGAGGGCAAAGACTTAAGGACGTCCATAAGGATCAATTGGGCCGAGGAAGCCGATATGGAAAAGGAAAGAAATAGGCTTACAAAGATTAAAGCTACGGCAACTAAGCTAGAGGCAGAAGCCAAGGCCAAAGCTGCTGCCGCTGAAAAGCCCAAGGTTGCTGCTGCAGCAAAAAATAAAGTCACGGCTGAAAAGGCTGCCAAGGGTAAGCCAAGGACTCGCTATGAGGATCCTTTACTCAAGGGGTATTTGGGAACTGGGTACGTAGAAGACGAAGAACTTATGTTGCCAATCAGTATCGATTGGGACAAAGAATTCAATAGGGCAGCGAAGAAAGCCAAGGCCAAAGCTAAAGCTAAAGCTATTGCTGCAAAAATCAAGTGTGCAAAGGCATCCTGCACCCCCAAATAGAGTGACGTGGGGAGTCCATCATGTAATTTTAGGCCAAACATGCTTTAGCCATTATTTCTCTCTAAGTATATGAGCTATGCTGCTCCCAATTATTTGTAACCTATTTTGTAGCTCTTTCATTCTTTAATACAAATGGGACCTAGCCAAAAAAAAAAAAAGTCAAGTACTAGTATTGCTTATGTAATTGACAATATTGTTGTTGTCCAAAAACAAAGCCTTCTTGGTATGATAATCAACAAAGAAAAAACAGGAACAAAAATATATGGTGTTGAAGGAACAACAAAGTTGGACAGGTATTTGATGAATGCGATGGATGAATCTGATAGTGAAGTAATTAAGTGGGGTAATTGATTCCGAATTTGATATATTGGCTTGGTGGCAGTCCAAGAGTACCAAGTATAAAATACTCTCATATGTGAAAAATGATGTATTAGTCATTCTTGTGACTTCGGTTGCCTATGAATCATCATTTAACACCGGAAAACGCGTGATTGGTCAATAGAGAAGCTTTTATCTACTATGAAAGTTGAGGCATTTCTCTGAACATAAAGCTGGTTATAAAAACCCATTGATCTTGATCTTCTATATGATAATGTACCAGATGGTAATCCTCGCATTTAGAAAGGTAATGTAATATTTTTCATTCCTTTTTGTTTTCTTTAGTACTCACCAATTCAAAGTTTTTAAAACAAAATAATGACTTTAACATTAAAAAACCATTATTTCTTGTTAGTTGTTGCAGGGTTATTGGGTTCTATGTCTGTGCCAGAGATATTTGTTCCCTAAATCTCATTTCAATAATTTTTTTTTGCATACTTATGGAAATCCAAATATTGTTATGTGTTTTTTAGTTTTTTATGTTGAATTTTGAATTTTGAACAGACTTATGGATTGTGTATGATTCATTTAAATCATTTATTGTTAAGAACTTAAGTTAAGTTTAAAACAATTTGGATATGGTTAATTGGTTATATTATATATATATATATAGAATTATAGTATTATGATGGGAATAATATAGGATTGCAAGCTAAAAATTTCAACGGGAAAATTCGGTAGGGAGCATAAACTAAATTTTTAATTACTAAATTAGTATAGGTACAAACTCGGAACCAGAATTAGACCGAACCAAATCGATATGTATCAATTTAAAACCATACCAAACAAGATAAGTACAAATACCAGTTCCAAACGTAAAGACGGTTCAACCCTTGTTTAAGTAAAAAACCAAGTTGAACCATACCGTCCAGGTGCATCCATTTATTCCACTAAACATTTACCAAGATTTTCCATTTAAGATTAAACTTACTTTTAACTTTGACCAACTACTTTATTAGAGATCAGTTACATTTACTAGGGTGAACATTTTATCTCTCTAATCCCAATTTAAATAAGAATTTGGAAAACTCCAAACAGTGTTTCATTCTAAAAATTCACAAATGGTATCTTGCGATGGTGACCATAACCTTGAGTTAGAGAAAAACTAGTGAGATGGGTATTTTGGCTAATTTACCAATTACCACCTCACAGTGGGATAAACAAACCCAAGAAAAGACTTGGCAAATGGATACATTGGGGGATTTGCCCATTGAGGCTCATAGTAAGTCGATCGTCTTTGTTTTTGACGATTGACTCACATTGAGCCGCTCGGCCCATGTTAGGCTGAGCGGCTCAATGAGATTCAACAACGGTCAAATCTCAACTGCTCTCATCCAACGACTCTCAATCCCCTACCTATAAATTCAAACATTTTCAACTCCAAAAATCACACCTTTTCCACTCAAAAAATCTTCTACTTTAAAAAAAAAAATCTTAAGCTTTCCGTCACAAACTCTTCTTCTCAACTTTTGTTTAAAAAAAATCAGAAAAAAATGGAAAAAGTTGCAACCCAACTTGATCTCCCAACCCAACTAGATTTTTTTGGAGTCATACTCGAAGATGTTATTAATAAGATATGTGATGGTTATAAGAAAATTGAGAATGAGAAAAAACAAAGAGAGTTCTTCAAGTTTTAGATGTTATCCAAGTCAAATCTGCAGCTATTAGAAAAAGAAGAGTTCAAGGTAAGAAAATCGAAGGAAAAGAAAATTTGAAAGTAAACCGTACGACTGTTCACAAAAACCAGGAAAAATCTTCTCAAAAGCGCATCGAATGGAAGATCCGTCAAATGAAGATAAACATGAGGCCCAATACTGTTAGAGATTTTTACTAAAGTGTTTATTTAATTTAAGTTTTTACTGCCTAGTTTTATCTTGTAAAAAAGCATATTATATTAAATTAATGTAATTGAGATTGATGTTTTAATATAATTTTAATTAATTTAATCTAATTTTAATCTTAATTTTGGTTAAGTTAAGTTTGTTAGTTCCTTATGTAATCAAAGTATGTTTCATTAAGAAATTATAACTTAATTAATTTATTGCTAAAACTACAAATAGCCGTTTGATTAAACCTAAACGAACTTATAAGATCGAAATTATAAATTATATAGCTGTTGTCGTTGCAAACTAAGACGATCGACCTAGATTGAGCCGACAACGGCTAGTTCCATACAACGACTATAAAACATTTCTATAAATTCAAGATTTTCACTTTCCAAATCACACATTCTCCAACTTCTTTTACACCCATATGGCTCAACCATATATTAATCCGGCAGAGTTTATCATTGATGAAGATCTATCTCTATGTATAAACTTTGTTGCATGCTATCCGGCAAGGAATGAGGAACGACGACAAAATGGTTCAGTAAGTATGAGTTACTGGAGCAGAATCTATGATAAATTTTGCACTGACACCGGTGGTAACCCGAATAACCGTAATGTAGCTGGGTTGTTTTGTCGATATCAAACTATAAGAAGACAAGTGAAAGAATTTATAGTTTTAGTTCGGGTTGTCAATCGATATCGATTAAGGGGTGAAACAAATACTGAAGTTGTATTGCGAGCTCGAAAAGAATGGTGAAGATGGAAAAGGACAAGTTTTGCTTATGAAGCTCATTACGCAATCCTGAAGGATTTTTTGATTGTACATATATGTAGGCATACTACTCCAGAAAAAACATTGTTAAATTTTAATTGAATGTGAAATCAAATTAGTAGTTTTTTTTTTGCTTTATGAAGCTCAAGGATTTTTGAATTACACGTATGAGATTAGTTGTGATAACATGCTCTCTAATTCAATTATAAATATCATAAATAGTTGGGGTGGAATTATAGTCGTTGGATTTCTTTGATAAAGATTCGACAACAGTCGAATCATGCTGAGTCGCTCGACTCAGACTGGGACGAGGCTCGGCTCAACATAGGACGAGCGGCCTAGCATACCCCGATCGGTTTGATTTGCCTCGTTTAGCCAATTCCCCACGGCCCAAAACCGAGTTTGCCCATCCACCTGGCTTGGCATTTTGACAAATTTGCCAATGCCCACTGGAATTGCTCTTAGGGCAACTCCAATAGAAGGTGATGATTTTATTTTCTCATGACACATAGGATTTTAGACCCTTATTTAAATTAAATTGATCTCCAACAGTAGGTCCTATAAAGGTATGAGGGGTGCCAAAATAATTACAAAAGTCTTACAGAAAGTCTTATCTAGACCTTCGGGATGACCTCCGTGTTATTTTTCTTAAACTATATTTATAGTTATTACTTATAAATAATTTTTTTCTGAACGAATAAAAAAAATAAAATCACCTTTATTCTTTATCCATAAATTAAATCATAAAAATAAGACCCCAGACTATTGAAGATGGTTTATAAATAAAATATTATTATTTTTATCACATATATAAAACTGTATAAATAAAGGTCTAAGTAAGATCTCCATGTAAAATTTTTAGCACTTTCTACTGGAGGTGCTCCTGGGATGTGAGTTCCAGCAAATAACTTTGACCAAATAAAAAGAACAAAAACTTTGACGGAAACCGAGCAAATAACTTTGATCAAATAAAAAGAAAAAAACTTTGACGGAAACCGAACTTTCCATACAGCAACAATCTCATATATAAACGTCACCGTTTCACAGAGTCAAGTTGCGGTTGCGCGGTGCAGTTCCAGGGCTGCCCTTCCCGTATTTCCTACTCGTCTCTCTGCTACCGTACTCCCTAGGACTTTACAGTTTTTTACGACTATTTATTTTCACGTACTCCTCATTCTCCTTCTTCTCTGTCTCTCTCTTCAGTTTTCTTCGTCGTCTTCAACAGATCCTTTCGATCGTCTTCGTTCGGATCTTCGATTATCGACTTAGTTCGTTTTTTATCCATAAAACCCTAAAAAAAGAGGAAAAAAATATTCTATCAAAAAAACCCAAAAAAAGTATCGACTTATCAAAAACCCTATCAATCAATCAGTGTTATTATCAATTTCTGCTGTGATTCGATCTATCTTTTTAAGGTTTTCGTTTGGAAGAGAGAGAAGCAAAAAGAAAAACTAAAAAAAAAATTTGGAAAAATATCTCAAAATCAAAATAAAAAAAGGGGTTTTCGTTGATTTGATTTGATGGCTCAAGTTCAAGCACAACCTCAACCTCCACTTTCTGGGCTTAATGGAGTAGCTAATACTGCTGCTGGTGGTGGAAATCAGTTTGGGTCAACATCTTTGTATGTTGGTGACCTTGATTTTAGTGTGACGGATTCGCAGCTTTATGATATGTTTAGTCAAATTGGAACAGTCGTATCTGTTAGGGTTTGCAGGGATTTGAGTACTCGAAGATCGTTAGGGTATGGCTATGTTAATTATGCATCCCTCCAAGAAGGTTAGTCTCTATTATTTGTGTATATTTTAGATTATAAATTAATCTCGCCCTTTTAATAGATGAAGATTTAGGGTTTGGCTATGCAAATTTAGGGTTTTGTGTGTATTATGAGGATTCTGAGGATACTAAAATTAAGAAAAGGTACCTCGTGATAACCTTTTTTGCTGCAAGTTGCATTTTCCTTCGGTTGGCTGAAAGAAGTAACTGTATTGCGTGAATTTGATGACAGTTGGTTATAGTAATTTTTTTTGTATAGTTGTGCAAGTTTGCTTTCTTTTGGTCAGATTGTGTCCTGATATAAGTGAAATTGGTCTTGCTGTATGTTTATTATGAGTTACCTGCATGATTTAGTCAATTTATTGGTAAAATTGCTTATGATAGATGTGGCAGAATTCTATGGACTGCACTACTATATAACTCTGTCCATGCTATTTACTATTATTGTTATTCTGAACGGAATAATTGAGCTTATAAATAGCACTCTCTGAAATGGAGAGCCGATTGCATCTATATGAAGCTGATGCTCTTGAATATTTAAGATGGTTAGTTACTTTGGTCTTGTGTTTATGGTACAGGAAGTCTCTAACTCTTTTATCGTTCAAAAATGGAAATTTAGTAAGTATAGAATCAAAAATGGAAATTTAGTAAGTATAGAATCACACGCCAGAAATAATGCCTTGTCTTCCGTGCATTTGTGGTGATGAGTTGGCAGCAGCTTCTTCCATTTAAATTGAGTCCATTAGCATAGAGTTACTTCAGAAAAAGTGTCTGAATTCTTATGTATGTTGTTATTTTGACAGCTGCAAGAGCATTGGATGTGCTTAACTTCACTCTTCTCAATGGGAAGCCCATTAGGATCATGTATTCTCATCGTGATCCTAGCATTCGTAAGAGTGGGACCGCTAATATATTCATCAAGGTTTTGTATCATACCTAATTAGGTTGCTTTCTTTGGTTTTATATCGTACTTAATTTGGTTGCTTTCTCTGGCTCCACAGTATGATGAAGAGGTGTGTGTAATATTCTTGTTCATATTGTTTCGTTCCTGCAGAATCTTGACAAGGCTATTGACCACAAAGCACTGCATGATACATTTTCTACATTTGGGAATATTCTCTCTTGCAAGATAGCTACAGATGGTTCTGGCCAGTCAAAGGGATATGGGTTTGTGCAATATGACAAAGAGGAATCTGCCCAAGAAGCCATAGATAAGCTGAATGGGATGCTCTTGAATGATAAGCCTGTTTTTGTTGGACCATTTCTTCGCAAGCAAGAAAGAGATTCTGCTACTAGCAAGACTAAGTTCAACAACGTCTTTGTGAAAAATCTTGCAGAGTCTACGACCGATGACGAGCTGAAGGAGATCTTTGGTGAATATGGACCCATTACTAGTGCTGTAGTGATGAGGGATGGCGATGGTAAATCCAAATGTTTTGGGTTTGTTAACTTTGAGAACCCTGAGGATGCTGCAAACGCAGTTGAAGCTCTTAATGGGCGAAAAGCTGATGACAAAGAGTGGTATGTTGGTAAAGCTCAGAAGAAGTCGGAGAGAGAGGTTGAGCTGAAAGGGCGGTTCGATCAGACTACAAAGGAAACAGTAGATAAGTTTCAAGGGGTTAACTTGTATGTAAAGAATTTGGATGATAGCGTTGATGATGATAAACTGAAGGAGTTGTTCGCAGAATTTGGCACTATTACTTCATGCAAGGTGAAAATTAGTGTTCTCCTTTCTACTGAACCACCATTTATTCTTACATGTGCTGAAGGTTTAACTATCATGTTTTGTATGTCTTTTATTATTCTAGGTTATGCGGGACCCTAGTGGGATTAGCAGGGGCTCCGGTTTTGTTGCTTTCTCAACTTCTGAAGAAGCAAATCGAGCGGTATGTTTGATTTCTTGTGACCTTCAAAGTACAGGATGCTATGGCTTGTTTAATAGTGTATTTACTCGTTGTTTTTGATCTTCTCTCAGCTTTCTGAGATGAATGGGAAAATGGTTGCTAGCAAGCCACTTTATGCCGCACTTGCGCAACGGAAGGAAGATCGAAGGGCAAGACTACAGGTAAAACTTTTCTGTTCAACTGAATAAAAACTCAAAATCTCTAACAATTGAACATTTACTTGACTGTGGATTTTTTGGTTTTTGGACATTAAGCCTGAGATTTCCAGATGTTTCAACCGTGTTTATTTAATTTTTAGATTCTGGGAGCCTGCGATTATAACCTATGCCAGTCTAACTCTTTTGGTTTTTTGAGCTATTATGTTATTTATTACGTTGGTTCCAAACAGAGTACAACAAATTGTTGTATTGTGCCACTTGGTAATGCTGTTCTGCTTAAGAAAGTACGTTTGCTGATTCAGGATTGATGACTTGTGGTATTGATTTGCTCTGTCTTGTGTACAGGCACAGTTTTCCCAGATGCGCCCAGTTGGTATGCCACCTAATGTTGCTCCTCGTATGCCGATGTATCTTCCTGGCGGCCCTGGTCTTGGCCAACAAATTTTTTACGGTCAAGGCCCTCCTGCTATGATTCCTCCTCAGGTAACCCCATTTTTTACTCTCAATTAATAATTTGACAAGTCATGCCTTTTTGGTTACACAAATAGGCTATGTTCATACTCAATTCTCTATAGAACTTATGATATGTGCCTTTTCTTCATGTGGAATATGGCAGCCCGGGTATGGGTATCAGCAGCAACTTGTTCCTGGGATGAGGCCTGGTGGACCACCAATGCCGAATTTCTTTGTTCCTATGGTCCCTCAGGGCCAGCAGGGTCAAAGACAAGGGGGAAGCCGTGCTGGAGCAGGTCCTGTGCAATCAAACCAGCAACCTGTTCCTATGATGCATCAACAGCAGGTAGGTGCTGCCTTTTATATGTTTATATTTATTTTTTTAATAATTTGGATGGGTTTCTCATAATTTAATTTGACTGTTGGAATTGGCAGATGATGCCAAGGGGACGTATGTATCGTTACCCACCTGGTGGTCGTAACATGCCCGAAGTTCCAATGCCAGGGGTTGCTGGTGGCATGCTTTCAGTCCCATATGATATGGGTGGCATGCCTCTACGTGATGCATCCATGGCTCAGCCTATCCCTATCGGTGCTTTGGCTTCTGCTCTTGCAAATGCAACACCTGATCATCAAAGAACGGTATGCTCTATGCCATAATATGTTTATATTTTATCTTATGGGCAGAATAAAATTGCCTATGGGGATGAGTATCATCAGGTTTGGACAATTGTCCCGATTCATTTACAATTGAAAATGGTGAGTCCCACCTATCTCATCCATTGGTGTACATGTGTGTAGATGCTGGGTGAAAATTTGTATCCCCTGGTGGATCAGCTTGAGCATGAAATGGCAGCTAAGGTGACTGGCATGCTTTTGGAGATGGACCAGACTGAGGTTTTGCACTTGCTCGAGTCTCCGGAAGCTTTAAAAGCAAAAGTTGCGGAAGCGATGGAGGTTTTGAGGAATGTTGCTCAGCAGCAGCAACAACAGCAGACGAGCAATCCTGCTGATCAACTTGCAGCCCTTTCATTGAACGACACCATCGGTTCTTAGAACTGTGATGTTTTGTGTCCGCTTGGTCTCTGTCCTTATATTGAGGAGAAACTGTCAATGGTGGTAACTTTGAACTACTAGTCTTTAGGTTTGTGGTTCTGATACAATTTTAGTTGAGTTGCTTTGGTAGTGTGAGTAAAACTTATTGACCATTTTCTTTTATTGTTTCAGTAATTGAAGTAGTAGGATCTTTGAAGTTTGCGACATGCTATTATCTATGTTTGGTTATGCTAGTATGTTCAGACTCGTTAGTGCATGTTTAGCATACTTTTACCACGTTAGAGCAGCCATTTTGCAGGTTCCTTGATGAGAAATCGATGTGTGTGAATTTTTAATAATTGCATTGTTGATATTCATTAGAATTGAATTTCCGAGCTAGTCCTGTGATGAGAGTGGTCTAGAGGATATTTACTCTGTTTTGGTCGATTGTGGAGATCTATTTTGGTGACCCAATTCTGCTGGTAGTTAGGTTATCCATATTGTGTTGATGATTTTGTTCTACGTCATGACAATCCCAATTTATATCAATATGTGTATATATATAAATGAAATCTATCCGTGAAATTTGAACTTAGTGTGTTACGTGTGCATGTTATACAGCGCCATGATGTCAATTAACAATAAGATTTAGTGTCTAATATAATGTAGAATAAAGTGTGAGGAGTTAGAATCACAAATCATCAGATTCTCTGGGTCAAGACTACCTCTCTCGCTCTCAATCTCTGTAGCCATGCTCTTCCTTAGCAAAACACCTTCAATGGCGTAAAGCCAGCAAAAAAGTTGACGAAACTCGAAACCAAATTTGTAAAGAAAGGAGACAAAATCTCTAACACTTACTATTAAAGGATTTTCTGTCCGTGTTCTATGAAGAAGAAATTAAAGTAATATCTTCAGAACTTGTAATCCTGGGGAAGTCGGGAGATTTGGTTGAGGGTATCTTCAGCTGTATCCATGATATTACGATTGCATTAGATTCTGTTTACAAAGTCAGCACCATGTCCCGTGTTGCTCAATGGAAGATTGAGAACTTCTCTTCTTATGCATACATGAAATCAGATCCATTCAGAATCGGGAACTGGAATTGGTAAGATGTTTCTTTCTTCTATGTCTTGAATGAATATGGAGGCACTTAATTCCAATAGCTAAACAGAGTTAACCAGATAACGACGTCTCAGTTAATTAATTAATGTTTATTTTCTGGAAGGCATATATCAGTGGAGAAGAACCGAATGTTGTTAATAAAATTACATCCGGAGATATCACATATAACAAGAGATCATCCTCCAGTTGCTTCATTTATCATCCGAGTCATCCTTTCTACAGAAAACCCAACAGTTTCGGTTCATCCAGGTTAATTTTTTTCCTGAATTTCTCTCTTGGATTGTAGGTTCCCTTTACTATTTTATGGTTTTATTTTGGATTTTTTTTTTTTACTGAACCGTAAAAAATTACTATTCTGTAATTGCACAAGTATCAGATAAACTACTGAAGAAAAACGACTATTTCATTTGGACAATTGATTCTTCATTTATTAGGAAGTTCATTGTTGAAGTCGTGTTTACTGATCTCAAGACAACTACTGCCAATGTATGTGATATTTCTCTCTATGATTATTTTCTCTACTTAGCCAATCAAGTTGACGGATTTAGAATTTCTATCAGGGTACATAAATTGCTTTATATGTAGAAATTTTAGACAGACCCATCATTATATATGGAATATTAGCACTAATGATTGGACGGGATTTACATTATGCAACACACAGGGAGGTGAACTTTGCTCTATTTGGGGTGGAGGATTCAATAAGAAACAATCCGATACGAAAGCTCTTGGAATACTAGGAAAAATGTTATCTGAGAGCATCCACACCGATATCACAATCAATACTTCTGATGGAAAACTCGGGGCTCATCGTGCTGTTCTTGCTGCATGCTCACCTGTTTTTCTAGTATGTTCTCACATAATATAAAAGAGTCAGAATTATCGACTATAGACATTTCAGACATGTCCATGGGAGCCTGTCAAGCTTTTGTAAACTACATTTACGGAAGTATTGAAAATGAGGAGTTTCTTTGTAATAGGCTTGCACTTCCTCATGCTGCCGATAAGTACGATATTTCAGAACTTAAGGAATCTTGTCATGATAGTCTTGTACAAGATATCAGTACGGATAACGTACTTGAGCGATTACAAGTTGCAGATTTGTATCAACTGCCAATACTAAAGAGCACTTGCATGGGGTATCTCGTGAAGTTTGGCAAAATATTTGACATTCGAGATGATTTCAGTGATTATATCAAATCTAGAGATAGAGAACTTATAGCTGAATTTTCCACCAAGTTCTCAACAGCTGGAAAGGTTTGTGAATCGTAAAATACTTCTTTGATTTAAAGAAAGAAAGGGAAAAAGAAGAAGAAGCAAATAAACATCGTACTTAAAATTTTCAGGTGACAGTTGATTTACATGTAAATATAGATTTGATGAAGCAACAAACCGTGTACATGCAAGGCTATATGGGTGCTCCATTCAAAGTGTAAACGCCTTACATAGATTTGGGTACTGTTTAGTAGATGTTGTTGATTTGAATACTTCAGAAAAAAAAAAAAAGGTTAAGTTTTTTCTTACTGTTTTTTTTCTTCTCTGTATCGTACTTGTCTGGATCTGAGTAAAATTATATGACCTATCTGGATCCGATTCAACTGACTCATGCGAGTTAGTAGTTTGGTCCAGTGTAGTTAATTTCGGCCGATACGATCGAAATATCGGCGGTTTTACCGATATCAGGCCTCACCCTATACGAAACAACCTATACCGGTGTACTTTTGCCCAAAAATATCGTCCGATATTGACCGAAATAGACCGGTACGATCGAAATTAGGGTTTTTAATAAATAAAAAAAATAAAAAATTCTTATCATTGTTCTAGGGTTTAACTTATCAATAACAATGTAGATTATAAAACTTTCAACCATAAAAACATGAGTAACAATTGAAAACCCTAGAAGCAAGTAGTGCCTCATATATATAGGGTATACAAAAGATAGACTAAGAGTAACTTACACCTAGTTGACACTTAAACAAACAGAAAGATAATAAATGAAATGACACTCTAATAACACTCTAATAATGGTATTTTAGAAAAATGAGAACTAGTTTTATATCTTAATAGGTCCAATATGGAAAAAACGTTTGATATAATAATTATAGGTATAAAATATGTTGACCGATATTTGTCGATATTTGGAACCGAAATATCCCCGATACAAAGGTGTACCAGTGTATCGCTCTCGAGCGGTATAAACCGAAATCCAATATTAACTATATTGGTTTGGTCCCATGAGTCGGGTATTTTAGTCCCATGAGTTGGGTATTTTAGAAAAAAGAGAAGTAGTTTTATATCTTAATAGGTCCAATATGGAAAAAACGTTTGATATAATAATTATAGGTACAAAATATGTGGACCGATATTTGTCGATATTTGGAACCGAAATATCCCCGATACAAAGGTGTACCAGTGTATCGCTCTCGACCGGTATAAACCGAAATCCAATATTAACTGTATTGGATTGGTCCCATGAGTCGGGTATTTTATCCCATCGGGTATTTTATTCCCATGAGTCGGGTATTTTAGAAAAATGAGAACTAGTTTTATATCTTAATAGGTCCAATATGGAAAAAACGTTTGATATAATAATTATAGGTATAAAATATGTGGACCGATATTTGTCGATATTTGGAACCGAAATATCCCCGATACAAAGATGTACCAGTGTATCACTCTCGACCGGTATAAATCGAAATCCAATATTAACTATATTGGTTTGGTCCCATGAATCGGATATTTTATTCCCTGGTTCAAACGGGTCCGAGTCTGATAACGAATCATATCTTACTAAAACTAAAAAACAAACGATCTAATATCTGCCTTGTGCTGAATCAGGGACCAACTCAGATCCAGACACGGAGTCAGTAAAATATGCTGAAATTGTTTCTTGTTTATAAACTTTGTGTTTGACCCATGCAAACTCAAGTGAGGTTTAGTCATTAGGAATAACAGGACTGCACAACATTTGCATGACTAATTATTTAGAGATAACAAATATAAACTCTACCAGATTCCTTTTTGTTTCCGTGAGCTTGCGGTTTGTTACAGCGTGGAAGATAATAATCTGGAGAGACACGTGAGTAAATATGTCAACTGTCAAGCCATTTTACTCTGGAAACTCTAATCTACTAGAGCTTGGGCTTACCTCAAGGCACACTTACCTTAGTAGTTGTACTAGTTACTTCTAGACTTCTAGTTTTCTAGGCCGTAAACTCTAAACCTCAAAATTTCTTGAGAAAGAACGATTTTTTAGGGATCCTTCTGAATTTGAGGGGATCCTCCTTCTACTTTGCTAAGATCATTAGGAAGTAATTTTTGATCCTCTATCCATATAATTTCAATAATGATCAAAATAGTCTCACTTAATTAGATATTAATAATTTGAGTTAGATCAATTATTGATTGTTAGTTTTAGATTAGTTTAGATAAATATTTAGGATAAAGAATTAGAATTATTATCAGGGAGAAGAAGAGTTTTTGAAAAAAAATTGAAACCTAGGTTTGGTGGTTGTTAAATTTGAAATGAATTACTCTAGTGCAAACTAGGGGGAATTTGAACCTTTAAATCATAAAAGAAACAAATTATTCGTCAATCTTTCCAACAATCCGGTAATGAATGATTTGTTAGATGGTGAATATGTTCTTTCCCAAACCCAATCTCAACCCCAAAATTAGGGTTTTTACGAGATTACCGAGACCACAACGAAGAATATGAACATTATAATGTTTGGGATACTTAGGTAAACTTATTATGTGTTTTGGTTGCTTGAATTGGCTTAAATTTGGTGAAAATTTGAAACTTTATAGATTGGCTTCAGCAAGCTCGATATAAGTTTGGCTAGGACAAAGAAGAACACATGTAGCCGAATTATGAGTTCATGGAGTTAATGGAGATTTGGACTAAGTTCGGTTATAATTTGGGTGAACCAGTGTAATGTTCGGCTAGTTCGTTTCCAACTTATTCCTAATTGTACTAGCCGAACTTGTCTGGTAATATTACTGATAGTAATATCCGAACAAAGATGTTCAGTTAAGTTGGAAGTGGTCGACCTAGCTGATTTTTTTGTTCGGTTAGGGATTTAATAGACTTTCAAACCGAACATATCCCTGTTTTATTTGAATATTTGTGAACCGAACAATGTGATTCTTAACCAATCTTTTGTTCGGTGAGTTCTAAAATAGGATTTTCTAATCGAACCATACTTTTTTTACCATTTGGAAGTTGTTAAAAAAGTATTTAAATTAGGGTGATGGTCTAGTACAAACCAAGATACGAAATTCTTAACATTCTATTGATGGAAAACGAATTACAACAAAGGAAAAGATCTAATGTACTTCATAACATTACACCCGAATACTTATAATACGTCGAAGTACGAGACATTTTGAGCTAAGATTTAATAGCATACGTGATGCCTGAATTTTTTTGCCACCGTCCTTGTTATATTCAGCTTCAGCATGAGTTGTCTGAAAAATAGTATCAATAATAGGTCAGTATTATATTAAAATCGGATTTGATTAACAATCTAACCGATATATACTTACTATTTCTTCACTTTCGAGCTCCGGATAAATCTTTTTCATGTCGTTCAAATTCTTTCTAAAAAACAACATCGATCGTAGAGTATTTCAAATCTTTCCTTCACGTTTGTTATTGATCTTGATTTTTTATTTCCGTCTAACGTCACAAAACCCCAAAATACCCAGTTCCAAAAACGAACTAAGGGTGGATCGGTGTTGATGTTTAATTGTTCGTCATACTTTATGACCGTCGCCCACGCGTGAACTGTCGTAATATCTTCTTTGGTGGTGAATTTAGTACCCATTTTTTTGTTTTTTGGGATAATGAAGAAGTGAGAAAGTATTTGAGACGTGTGGGGATTGTTTGTTGAGAGAAGTTTGAGTATATTAGTTTTGGTAAGAGGTGTTTTTATAGGTCATAGAGACCATACAGCTAGTGTATGAACCCAAATTTCGAGAAACTAGTCGTTGGATCAATGTTCTAACAGGTCATTTTTGAAACATATAAAAAGTTTGGTTAGGATATATTTTTATTGATATAGCCGAACTTTAAAGATACCAAAGTATTGTATCTTAGCACGAGGTTCGTCTAGGTCGACAATAGCCACCATCGACCGAACTTTTTTACCGAAGTAAAAAAAGAAAAGTTCGATTATTAGTAAAATTATAAAGATAGCTGAACTTTTCTCTTTTTTTCCTAAATTTCAATGTTTCTAAACCGAACTTTGTTTTTTCGGCCGAACTATAAGTTCAATTATTACCAATAGTAGTTAGAAAGGTGCAACATGCTGAAAATGAAATTGAATAACATTTTCAGTAAAAGGAAACGAGATTACAATAAAGGAAAAGACCTAAAGTAGATAAATTAGATATGAGAAAGTTAAGCACAGAAATACGAGTCCTTAGAACTCAAAACATCAAAGAAATGGTGATGCGTGAATTCCCCCCAAAGATTTCTTCATAACGAAGCATCGAAAATTCATAGTATAATTGAAATGCACTTAGTTGAGTTGTATTTTCTTGACTGTAGACGGCAGGATACCTCTGCTTGATTTCCAACATAAGTAATCTAAAACTTTCACATCGACTATGAAGTAATTCGAATCTCTCCTTGATAAGTAGAAATGATATTCTATTGACATTGCCATCTAACGCGACAAAGAAAAGGAATACACTGTTCCAGAAATTATCCGAAGGTTGAGATAAGTTAATGTTTAGGTCTTGATCATGTTGTGTGGTCGACGACCAAGAGCGAGCTATTGCAACATCTTCTTTGGTGGTGAACTCAACAGCCATATTTGTATTTTCTTTACTGATATGATGAAGAAATAAGAAACAATTTGGGAAGTATATGAGGAATGTTTATATATAAAATTTGGGTATTATTTGTAAAGAGAAGTGTTAGGATATTTTTGCACTGGTAAGAGGCGTTTTATAGGTCATAGAGACCCAACGACTAGTGTATGAACCCAAATTTCGAGAAACTAGTCGTTGGCTCAAGGTTCTAGCGGGTCATTTTTAAAACATAAATAAAAGTTCGGTTAGGTTATGTTGTTATCGATATAGCCGAAATTTAAAGTTCGGATTGGCCCTTTTCGAAGAAGGTCTGGCATGACACAATTAACTGGCAGGACAATAGTCAATGCAGCCTAGAAGATTGGGTTTGTTCATGGTTCGACAGTTTGTTTGTGCACCAAATTTAAGAAGAAACTCTGGTCAGCAGAGCAATTTTAGCTTGGTGTATATTAATAGAAAGATGTGACAAGGTCTTCACAAACACCATGTTAACTCCGGACAACACTACAAGAACTGCAGAAAATTCTTATCCGGGCAGGGTTCTAGAATTGCAATTAATACTAGGCCTAACTTAAGGCAAATAGGGATAACATTCATTGGATACCCCCTCCGACAGATGCTCTTTCTATTAATTCTGATGCTTCTTATCATGATCATCCTAAAACTGGGGGCACTGGTCTAATCCTTCGTAATTGTGCAGGTACCTTTAAGGGAGCAAGGTGTATCTACCTACATGAGGCAACAAGCGCATAACATGCAGAGTGCAGAGCGCTATGGGAAGAAGTAAACTGGGCTCAATATATGGAACTGGAGAAAGTTTTCTTTTGACTAGACTCAAAACTGGCGGCTGATGCAGTTAATAAAGAAGTTTCTAATATAGATTGGAGACTCCATAATACGGTGAAAGACATCTAATTTATTTTCAGAACTTTTAGCTCCTGGAAGTGTAACTATGTACCGAAGGAGAGTAATAAAGTAGCAGATATTATGTTTAAACTAGTTAGAGTAGAAAGAATGAGTGGAGTATGGATTCAAACTCCGCTTAGTAATATAAATGTTAAATTACTAGAGGATATGAATCATGTAAACTCTTAATTTAATTTCCATATTTCTTGTTTAAAAAAACTACTATCTAAACCCCAAAATATTTCCTGGGAGGAAAATTAGAACTTTTTTATGAAGCGGTGGTTTCAAACAGAATGCTATGGGACCCAGTAAAAGAATAGTACATGAAAAGCATTTTTGGAATGGTTTAAATGGGACGTTCTGCTAATCTTTTTTGTTTTCTTTTGTTTTGGGTGCTACTCTTTGAAATTGAGAACCTCAAGAGTTCATTTTCAGGGCTTGCCTGTTTTTTTACGAGGGTGGTTTAGCGTAATATTATCTTGGGTAACAGGTAAATAGGTGTCTTAGTGGTAGTCTTAAGTTACCTTTTTTTTAAATAAATAAATAATGACTTACTTATCCTTACCTCAGTATAAAACTTAATACATCAAATTCATTCTATTTGAAAACTAAATGATCAAAGTTTGCGTTTGACTATGAAACTTCAATGTGGAATTTATCAGAAGAGGATTTTGTGAGATTATAATTTTCGTGGCGTGTTTGGTTGCTCAATTCCCTGTATCCATGTTTCTTTTGGGGGTTTTTTCGCGTCTCTGAAGTAGGTTTCCAGGTTTATTGATTTAAAGCTAAACTTTTTCCAAATTAAATAGTAATGACAGGATGGGATCGACTGGCATCAATTTGAATTCACTAATCATACAAAGATCTTAGTTTCAAAATAGACAATGTAACTATGAAATGACACTTCGATGCCTCAAGTCAACCTTAAGGTCGTCAACTCAAGACTACAAGGAGAGGAACTAAGATTGGAGAAATCATACACATTAAGAGAATTGCTCATAAAACTCTAAGTGAAAAATGAAGATGCAAATACTTTTTGTATCCGGTGAGATCTAGGAAGTTTCCTAGTTTTCTTGTCCCATAAGCAAGGAACAAAAAAAGAAACATCCCCTTCCGAGTCAGACCAATATACAAATCGAACCGGTTCCAACTTATAATGGATCTCAATCAAAAAGAAAGAAGGTAATGAGAGTTCACTGCCCAAGATATTCACTGATAAAAGACGTAAACCTTATACATGTCTCGACCTCCTCAGGGCAACTGCAGCGGTTGGACCAGACCATCGATCAAATACCAAATCTGTTTGGTCGGTAAAAAAAAAAAACGCAACGAAAACATGACTAAATATGATATTACGCTGTTGTAAATAAGCGTTAATTATCAAACGCTATACTAAAGTGACGTATATTACACAAACGTTTAACTATATAGACGTTATGTTTTTGACGTTCATTTAGATTAGCGTTTTTAACATACGCTCCTGTAATGAAGCGTTATATACTCAAACGTCATTTTACCGAAGCGCTTATCTAAACGTTACCATACTGAAGCGTCAAAACCAAAACGCTCTTCTAAAACAGCATTTAAAAAAAAACGTTAACATAAAACAACGTTTGAAAAGAAAACGTGGGTGTAGAGGAGCGTTATTAATGAAACGTTGCTGTGTAATAACGTTAACCTTATTCAACTTTAGGTAACGTTATTCTAGACTAGCGTTAACTATAGGAAACGTTATTGTATACTAGCGTTTTGGATGAGTGTTTCAACGTCTTCATGTTGCAGCGTTTTGGCAATTAACGCTCTGGCAGAGGAACGTTTATCCCACACGCTCTTTTAGCTTGCCGTTTGTTTAAATTACGCTGTTTTAATACCACGTTTCAAAAATGCTACTCTAAATAAACGTTTTGTAGACGTTTTTCAGTAATGACGTTTGTGTTTATAAACGTCCTCGTACAATGGCGTTTTCCCAAAACGCTGTCTTACATTGGCGTCAGACTATATCTGTTTTGGTCCAGTTTTTCGACTAAGAATACTGTTCAATTTCTGGACCAAATACCACATTTAGTCGTCCGTTGCGGCTCCCTAAATCGGACCAAAGAGCATTCCTGGTCTTTGCTCTTTGGTCTGATCGACCGCTGTAGTTGCTCTCACGTACCTACCAATTCTTACTTAAATACCTAGCTTGCTTGTGCCCCTTTAAATGCAAAGCTCCACTCCCTTTGATTATTATAGTAGTTAACAACAATCTTCTTTAGAGAGGCGGAGTGTCAAATCCTTTTGTTGAGCCTTGGGAGTAAGCCCAGTGAAACCAGCGGTAAGTCTCTTTTAGGCCACATGAACGTCTCTTCTAAGTAAGTTGGCACCCTTTGATTTAAATGATATAGGAGCTTCAACTTGAAGAATGAAATTGGTGATTACCCTCAGGATTTACTAGTGAAGTTAAAGAGGGATCCACATGCCCATATTTTTTAACCCTAAAATCCCTAAAATCATTTTCCCAACTCATCTTCCCTCGATTACAGTCCATATTCCTTATTTTCATTAAGAAAAACATAAACCAAGAGTCGTAATTTGATCTAGTGTTTCACTTTGTATTTTTTTTTTCTCTTCACAATTCCCACCTTGTTATATTAACCAACCTGAAATTACTCGATTTTACATTTCCATTACCATAAGTCATTGAGAAATTAATTGATGACTGGGAAAAAAAAAACATGAGCACTATAAGGGGGTTTATAAATTCCCCCAAAAATTTAAAATAGTGCCAAATGAGTGTAACCACAAGAGTATGTAGGATGTTGATCATAACGAAAGCACTTGTTTTGACTGTATTCCACGGATTGGTAGTTATTAAAGGATTGAAGATTAAACTGATTAATGTTAAAAGGTTGATCTTGGGCACCATATATATTATATCGAACAGAAAACATAACGACGACGTAAAAAATAAAAAAATCTTATTCAAAAGAAACCTAAAGAAAAAGAAAAACGATGTACACAATTCGTTAAGATAATTTACTTTCTAGGCGAGACAAATAATGAATACTACAAACGAGTTATAACACCTCAAAAATCTACAACCTAAAAAACACTAAAAATATACTGCTTAAAAAATTAAACCAAAATAAACAATTAATCAAAACACCATCCGGCAGCAATGTCAAAATATTTCTTTACTTTTTTAAAATAACGAATACAATAATAAATTAGGTTCGTACCCCACTGATTGTGATTGATTGGTTATTTTAGTCTAATTAAACCAAGGGGCTTTTAAGACTATACATCAAAGGGAAATGATTATACCGCATAATAAAAACAAGTTAATGAATCTTATCCATCTCTAAATATATGATAAGTTTACAAAATTAGATTTAACTATTTTTTCATTTCAATTTTTACCAATAATCCTAATGTACTCCCACATAAATATACTTTGAGAATTCTTTTATATCAAATATCACAACTGCATATATAGAAACTTTTTCACCGAATAACCTAACGTACATGCAATTAGGTTCAACTCAAGAAAAGTAATAGATTATATAAAATAGGATATATTTTAGTGGTCTATCCAAAATAAGTTATCTATTACATATAATTGTTAGGTAATATCATTGTTGTTAACAATCACACTATATATTACTTGTAATTAGGATTATCAATGCATGTAATTTGGTTATGCGTTTAGAGTTAACGCGAGACAATTACACGCTAAAAATAATCCAATGGGTAATGGTTTTATGACACCCAATGGGTAACAATTATGTGTACGTGTACGTGTACGTTATCTTTTTGTACGGAACAAACTTTGAAATTTGGGCGTATATGATAGTCTTCGAATTCTAGAAACCAATAAAATGAGGAGCATAAAACTACTTTATTCCGATTTATAAAAATATACTCCCTCCGTTTCAGGAAAAGAGTTACTTTTATTTTCAATATAATAAACTTTCAAACCTACCCTTATTATTTTAAGAAATGTAATTCTCATTATAAAGATATATTGTAGTATTAAACTTTTTGTTAGGATAAATCTGGAAATAAATTATAAAAATTATTCTCTCTCATCTTGACTTGACAATTGTACAAATAGGAAAAGTAACTCTTTTCCTGAAACGAAAGGAATATTAAATTTGTCGTTAATGAATAAACTATGAATTTTAGTTTCCTGATACAAAGTCTTAACGCCATGGTTTGCCGTATCTTCCACTAGGACGCAGTATCATCCTTACGGTATAAGTTGATTCTTAGTTTACTTATATCTCCATACCCAAGGTACCAGTCCCTTATCTATCGGATACAAACAATATTGGTGATTATCGACTCGTATCGACCGGATGTACGGATACAAACCGATACTGTTTGATATCAGGGCTTGCACAAATTTTCACACACATTTGATAAAAATATACAATGTAAGTGTTTCCCCCGTTCACGTTGGGATTTTCTATTAAAACTTCTTACATAGTGAAATAAAAAAAATTGAGTGATCTATAATAGGTTAGCTTTATTACCTCCCTTGAGTAGACAAGATGGTATATAATCTTTGTGTCTACGAGATAAATAAAAATCGAGATTTAATAGTTTAACTAATAAATATATTCGTTATTATCAGTGATAAATCCGTTTTTAAAATAGAGAATCAATAGAGTTCCGGTTAATGGTCATAATATCCAACGTAAGAATATTGTGATAGACGAGAAGGATCCTTCTAGTTTCTATGTATGTTCTCTACAAACATGATAAGAAATAAAATAAATTTAAAATCAATTTAGATAGATTTATACTAAATATATCCAAAATTAGATACATCTGATTGCCCAGTATCTCATCCATGGGGTAAATCAAAACCTAACGGTTTCTAAAAGTTCTACCCATCGGATACTAAAAATGTTAAGTAGGAATTACTAGATAATCCAATCTAGAGGACCTGTTTAACGCGTGGTCCACCCATCTGGCTCATATACTCGCTAGTCCAAAATCGTGCGTTTGGACCATTTTTTTCTCTGATCCATTCACGTGCGAGTGTTATAATGTAATATATATATATATATATATATATATATATATATATATATATATATATATAT
>JAJJMC010000306.1:757055-792085 GCA_023531435.1 Papaver californicum | reverse complement strand
TAAGTGGAATTCGAACTCCAAACCTCTTGATACAATCAGCAAATGCGTGTCTGACCAACTTAAGTGGAATTCGAACTCCAAACCTCTTGATACAATCAGCAAATGCGTGTCTGACCAACTTAACTCTTGGACACTTGCTGGATTTGTGAAGTTAATAATATAAGTTCAAACAAATTTCTTAACTGCAGTTGCTCTATAAGTACCCATAGGTTTTTGATTCTTTATTTATTTGGATTTACTATTAAGTAGCTGATGAATTTGAGTCTATTAAAAGAAATAGAGTGAGTATCAAATTTTTCATTTTTAGGACATTGCTTAAACGGCAGGGAAAGGATGTTATCAATAATGTGGAAAAAGTAAGGAAGGAGCAGAGATGTGGGAAACTTGTCTGTGATTGTGGAACGTTAATAAGTTAAACCTCAATTGTTCATATGCCCACTTCTTCTTCCTCAACCCAATCTATCATCTATACTTAACTTGAAAATGACACTACGTATGTAATCTATGACTCAATGTTTAATGATCACCTAATTTCAAGCATGAATTACATCCCAATTTTCTAGTGGGGTCAAGCTGATAGATAAGTCTGATCGTAAAAAGAACTTCTTCTTCACGGGAACAACTGTCCATGATTTGATTGAATAATTCATCTGACACTCTCTGAATATTCCAATACTTGAGTAAGTAAGACCTTCCCGCCATCTCATATTTAGCTCAGTTTTTCTTTTTGCTATGTAGTTTCACCTGAGACACACGACTCGGACTAACAAAATACAGATCAACCCCTGGAAACAAAATAGCAAACCATAATTGAAAACGAACTATTTATAATACAAAAAATGCAGGTGTAAATTATTAATGACCAATAAAATTACATGGGCGAGAGCCAGGAGTGTTTTAAGGATTAAAAGGCTAGTCTTTCAAATAGAAACACGTGATCTGCTTTTGTTATGAACAATTACATTGGCATTATCCTCCCCTCTCGAAAAGGTTGTGAGTGGTGATTCTTCTCAACTACAAATTACCATATACAAGAAGGTTAATAAATCTTGCATTTTTTAGGACGATCCAAAAAAAATTAAGACGACTAATAAACAAATTAGGATCATTACGAAGTAATATCAAAACACTCCTTATTTATACATTTTTTTATAATGATTAATCTATTTTTGTTTAATTAGTTATTTAATTTTGATTATGTTAGTGTTAGAAAAAAATCATTTGAGTTAAAGTTTTAAAAGGAAATAGAGAGTGTGTTAGAGAAGAAGAAGTTTGGAAAAACTAGGTTTACCTAAAATCAATTACAAAGATGGATGAGTATGAAGAAGAAGGTGAGAAACATCATGTTGAAGGTTAAACAACGATTAGGGATGACAATTGAATACATTCAGCGCCATTAACGTCCCAGAATCGGTAGATATTGTAGTACGTTATCTACCGATTATACTCTTCTGTTCCAAAATAGAAGCACATTCGGTAGTTTCGTGATGTTCATTATCTACCGATTGTGATAGTTGCCCCAAATTCAATTTTTTCAAAACTAATAAAACTTCAAATTTCTTTACTTTCACAATCGGTAGTTTCGTGATGTTCATTATCTATCGATTGTGATAGTTGCCCCAAATTTATTTATTTTCAAAACTAATAAAATTTTGAATTTATCTACTTTCACAATCGGTAGTTTCGTTCTTCATCTTTCTCCCGATTGTAATGTCCCCAAAACTCAAGTTTTATCTACCCAAACTTGCCATAATCGATAGTCTCGTTTCTCATCTTTCTCCGGATTGTAATGTCCCAAAAACTCAAGTTTTATGGTAGTCTCGTTCCTCATCTTTCTCCCGATTGTAATGTCCCAAAAACTTAAGTTTTGTGTACCCAAACTTGTCATAATCGGTAGTCTCGTTCCTCATCTTTTTCGCGATTGTAATGTCCCAAAAACTAGTTTTCTGTACCCAAAAGTGCCCTTAATCGGTAGGATCAATACCCATCATATCTATCAATTGTAAGACCTCTAAAACGTATTTTTTTTGTCTCCGAAACTGCCTATAATCTGTAGTCTCGGGTTCCCCATTATCTACCGATTGTTTGATGTGTGTTTCGCTCTTTATTTCGGCTGTTTTGCCTACAATTTCTTCGTTCGAACTCGGAATGACCTCATTCTTTTTGCGTTCACTTCGTATTTGAATTCTCTATAATATGATCATAAGAACTACTGGATTTGAATGAGTTGAATTTAGTCTTTGGATCTTCTTCATCAATAACACTTCACTTCCTTGCTCTTTTAGCACTTTGTAGCTCATTCTCGGATGATTCACCTGATATAATGTGTAAGATAGAAAACAAACGTAATAACAAGTAATATGAAAGAATTATAGCTACAACAAGTATGTATTTGACACTTTAAACATGTAAATTAAGCACAATCGGTAGTTTTGTGATGTTCGTTATCTACCGATTGTGATAGTCGCCCCAAATTTAATTTTTTTCAAAGCTAGTAAAACTTCGAATTTCTCTATTTTCAAAATCGGTAGTTTCGTGATGTTCATTATCTACCGATTGTGATGGTTGCCCCATTTTTTTTTTCAAAACTAGTAAAACTTCGAATTTCTCTACTTTCAAAATCGGTAGTTTCGTGATGTTCATTATCTACCGATTGTGATAGTTGCCTCAATTTTTTTTCTTCAAAACTAGTAAAACTTCGAATTTCTCTACTTTCAAAACCGGTAGTTTCCTGATGTTCATTATCTAACGCTTGTGATAGGTGCCCCAAATTTATTTATTTTCAAACCTAGTAAAATTTCAAATTTCTCTACTTTCACAATCGGTAGTTTCCTGATGTTCGTTATCTGACGATTGTGATAGTTGCCCCAATTTTTTTTTTTTTAAAACTAATAAAACTTCGAATTTCTCTACTTTCACAATCGGTTGTTTCGTGATTTTCATTATCTACCGATTGTGATAGTAGCCCCAAATTGAAATTTAGCAAAATTAATAAAATTCGAATTTCTCTACTTTCACAATCGGTAGTTTCCTGATGTTCATTATCTACCGATTGTGGAAGTAGCCACAAATACAATTTTTGCAAAATTAATAAAATTCGAATTTCTCTACTTTTACAATTTTTTATGCTTTCACAATCGGTAGACACGGGTTCATGTTATCTACTGACTATGCTTAATTTTTAGTACAGAAAGATTGAATTTGTTGACACAAAAATAATCGATAGATAATGATCAATTTTACCTACCGATTATGGTGTATGTTCTTCATTTCTTAAGAACATCAACCATAATCGGCGGATAAAATCAACTTTTTACCTACCGATTATGTTTCTGCAACTGTAAATCCTAGAAAACTTTTCGATTTCAAGCAACAAAATCTAAGTTTGGACACAACTATTATCATTTTTCCGTTTTGTTTGTTTAACTCGGATTTGTTTTGATGTTCTAAGTTTCAACTTTAAGGTTAATTAATTTTGGTTTAAGTTCAAACAATTAATCCTAAAGTTTGTTTGGTCGATGATGTTTGATTCCAATCAAAATATGAAAACAATGGAAAAATAAATTCAATCGGTAGATATAGAGAAGGAGAAGAGGAGTACTCAAAATGATTATGAAAATAAAGGATATAGGTTTAAGTTTAGCGTAAAGGTAAAAGATAGTATAGACATTTTCTATTTCTAAGATACCCTATAGCCACCTTCATTGGATGAGACTAAATTAGTAGCCCCAAAATCTTTTTGAGTAAGCCCTCAAAAATGCGAGAAACTACTGCCGGTTTTCTGAGTATACTACACAGGAAAATAAAATTACAACAACGCGCAGTTGAAGCAGCAGCACAGCTGAGAAGATTCATTCCCTAGGTGCAACATTTGACCCTTTCCAGCTGATCCTGATTCTTAACACCCTTCTGTCATGCAGCATGCATTTGGTTAAGGTGCCTAAACCTCAACCCAGCATCAGCTTCTTGCCCCTGTTGCAATAACCCAGAGTCTTGCTGACTTGATTCTGCTGTTTCAGAGACAATCTCAGCTTCATTTCTCTTTAGTATCTTGTCTTCACCGAAGTTGTGCAATCTTCGTCCGATTAAGTAGCGGTCATCCCTTATAGAATTATGGAGATTTGTGAACCAGAGGTGAAACCTTTTAGCACAGAAAAATATCACACTGAAGCTAAGGGAGCCCACCCAGGCAAACCGGTACACAGCTGAGTTAACAATCAACGAATACCCTAGAATGGGGAAAACCCCTCTTGCAAATACGTATGGAACACAGAGCGCTGTCAGCAGCTTCACTACTATTGGGATCACTATTTCCTGCAAAACCCAGAGCCCCCTCAGCCGTGAAAAACCATCATCTCTCACCCTCTCAAACTTTAGTCGCCAACTTTCATCAACCAGAGGTGTCATGCGATCCAGCATGACCTGTTTCAATACAAAATAAATGCCGTGCATATAGACTCAGTTCATTGTTACAAACTTGTCATCTATGAAGTCTCTTTCTTAATCATATGTACCGCGTAAATGTTCGTAAGAGAAGTTTATGAGGTAAGCCAATTCATAAGAGAAGTTTGTGGAGTAAGCCAAAGACCAGCCTGAACCTAAAATCAGCATACTGGGCCCTGGCCGACTGTAATCTGGAACCAGCCCAGGTACCCAGTGAAAAGGTCATATTCTAACACGAGCATGACTACTGACTAGATAACTTGAATTGTTCATTTCTTGGATATTAATCTTGCATTTTTCATCTAAACATAGTGCATGCCAAGAATATGAGCATCTCAACAGGAATAAAAACTCCATAAACTAGGCAACCTTACTTTGCGCAACACGTAGTAAACACAGACTTGCATGATTCAAAAAATGAGACAACACCTACCAGTCTAGTCCAGATTTTGAGAAAGATAAGCCCCAGTGCCCAGTCCTGATACAGGAGGAAAACTGGACTTTCATCCACAGGAACCCGCATTGGAACAATCACCACAAGCTCAAAGAGCAGGCCTATCATCACGGGGATAATAAAGATCTGATAACATATTGAAAGATAAGATATAAAGATCTAACAACAAAAGATAAGGATACCCATAACATGAAGAAATGAGAAACGATGCGGTAAAGTTATCCGCCACAAAGAAAAACTGCCTACCCATACTGACAGAAGTGCAGAGCTCTTCAGGCCGATACTGCCCCACTTCAGAATTTGGGTAAACAAAATCTTTGCTCTACCTGTCTTTACGTGCTCAATACAATACCTTGCTCCAGCCAAAAGAGTCCAGATGACATAGCTTCCAATAATGAATGCATAGAGATCTATCAAAAAGAGTCGGAATTAGTTATTTTCAGCTTGGAATAATGGAAAATGTGGATGCAAGATTAGTTTTACAACCATACTACCATTGCACTTGATTCCATGAGTGATTGGGAGACGAGGGATGGAATTAAATAATGTGCGTCCAAGAGAGATAGGTACAACTATCAGTGCAGAGTTGAAAAGAAGCAAAGTCATCCATGCCAACACCAACAACAAAACAATGCGAAGTACAAAACCGTATCTGCAAGTATTAAAATTGGAAAAGCAGATAGCAAAGCATTATAGTCACATAAATACAGCATATTCTTATAAACGCCCTGCTGCGAAATACTCACACAGGATCTGCTTGTTCATCGCTGTCATACTCTTCTGCAACATCGGAGTTCCTCAATGCATGAGGGGCTCTGTTTCGATCTTCAGCAGCTACAAGTGCTACCAGAGCACGATCTTGCTGACCAACTCCGCGTCGGTTCACATCATGCAATCTATCATTCCTTTCCACATTTCCTGTTTCCTGACCACCATTATCTTCAGATATGGGTAGTAAGAAATCTGTTAAGCCAAGTGCCCAGCCAACTGCCTTAAACCAATGGCGGAGCAGCGCTTTAACTGTTGTGCGCAACTTAAAATGCTCAATAGCAAAGGGAATGCAGATTTGCACCAGAAGCATATCCGCAGGAATCTCAGTAAATGGATCAGATACCCTGCAATATGCAAATAGTTTTCAAATGATAAAAACTTCATTGTAATGCTACAATAAAGGTGACATAAATATTGCCTGGAACATCTTACAATATATCCAGCGGAAACATAGAGGGCACCAAACGCATGGCAAGTTTCACCGGTAAAAATACCAGCATCACAATTAAGCTTCCGTAAACAGCAACTGACAATAAAACCCGGCGAGCATGCTTCTGCACAGGGTCATCAATAAGATCCCTAAATGGATTGTAGTTTGGATCTGCTGGGTCCCGTAGGAAGTATAGAACTCCAGTTCGTAAAACCTGTCAGAAACACATGATAGTAAAAAAGTCAATAAAGATCACACTGGCAGCTAGCTACTAATCATTATAAGTTAATATATGTCAGTGTGGGTAGAAAAAAATAGTATGTAATACCCCTCGAAGAAGGCTGACAAATATGCTTATTTGTAGCATGTACACAATTCCGACAACCCAATGTACCAAAGAGCTTGCCAGGGGAGAGATTGAGAAGAATTCCACCCGCTGAGAGATAGTCTTCCCCAGCATCTTTACCGTACAAACATCCAACCACCATCCACACATTAAAGGAAATACCCCAAGTTCAATTACCAGAAGAAAAGCGACTTTTACCATAGTGAGTAAATGTCTCATTGCAGCCAGGAATTGCCTGATAAGGGAGGGAACTGCCTCTATCATAGATGCCATACCATAAAACCTTCCCAAGGTCAACGGCTCACCGCGAGTATAACGAATCAAAGTAACGCATCCAAGGTAGAAAAAAACCAGATAGAAAATAAACATGTAACCAATGGCCAGCGTAGTAACATCGGAAAGGCTTGAGATCCCACCAGATGCTCCTTTTAAAAGATTGGCTGAAAGTGGTTTCCCTATATTGTTTGAGACCTCTTCAAGCTCAGTTGTGTTTTTATTCAGTGTTTCTGTAACCACTTCTACAACATGGTTAAACAGACTGCGTTTCTCAATATCAGATGTCATATTTGTCATAGCATTTAATGCATTCTTCAATGTGATATTTGCTAGAGAGAGGTCTGACTCTGTCAATGGCATGACCATTGGACCAGTAGCTGCTGAGGAAATCCAAGACAAGTAGTGAAGGATGACCCGGCCCAATGAAAAAGGAACAAAAATGACAACACCAAGGAATATCATATTGCTTGCTAGAACCTGCGCCAGAATATTACCATAAATCAATGATCTACAAATTTCAACTCAGACAAACATCAAAGATAATTTTATATGGCAGTAATATAACTCAAGCAAGGAAGTCAAAATATACAATCAGTAACATCAATTTAATTAGAGTTTAGGTATCTAGTGAAAAGGAAACCGAGACTTACAGTAAATGCATTTTCAACCAAATGAAACACTGGCCCTTGCATACCAACGAGTTCATCAAAGGGTACATCTTCCGCCCCATCAGCATCATCAAGACCATCAAACATCTGTTCGACATGTGCTTCAAGACGTGCTGCCTGTAGTTCTAACCTGGCAGCAACATTCTCTGCATTTCTTCTGATAATTTGACCAGCTCCAGCAATTCCTTGCCCTCCAGCAGCATCTTCACCAATACCATCAACAACAGGGATTCTATTAGGTGGGACAGGAGGTCTTCTTGCGGCACGGAGACCATTTCTTTCACCTTCATCTTCTCTCTCAACATCCTGCCCTCCAAGTTCTCTTAGATGTTTAAAATAATCTCGCAAAGAAGTGGCACCCAGAAAAATGAAAACTATACTAGCAGAAAGTAGAAACCCATGCAAACAATCAGTAAGAACCACTGTAGCAGATAAATGACTCATGAATAGTCTCTGGGCTTCACCAAGGCTCCTAACGAAAGCCAATCGCCATATCCAAAACGTAATGAAGGGTATTATGAGGAGCCAGACAAAAAGCACAAACGCAAGTCGCAGAAAGAACTGCATCACATGGCATGTTTTCATTGCCATCCCAATCACAAACTCCTGGAAAGGAAGTCTAGCGGGAGCATTCTCAGCGTAAACAGGAGAAAACGAAAAAGGATGTTTACACACCTGCGTCATATATTCAGTAATTAACCTAAGTCAGAAAATTAAAAAAGCAAGTCATAATTAATAGCAAAAACTAGAACACAAGTAGAACAAAATGCAATAATGGCTGGGCATTAAAACTTCAAAAGTGGTAAAATCAGTTTAGTCTGAGCAGCTAATCAAAATTCTATGGTTCCATACATATTGTGCACCTCATGCCAAATCCTAATTGATACTCTTAACTAGTACACCGCTCCACTACAAATTTCAAGGCCTTAGTTAACATAAGTAACAAATGCAGATAGTTGGATTATGCAGGTACATTTGGTTTCCAGCTATAGTTTTAGTTTTTCATTACCCTGGATAAGGAATCAAAGTAAAAAATCTACTCTTTATCTTCTTCGAATTTTCCAGACAAGTACCGTACCTGAATTTGTTTAAAGGCGGTTACTATTCCATGCCCATTTATTCAAGGTCACATATTTCACATTCTTAAAATCCCTAAAACCCTAAAACTTACACCAATTTCATATATTATTCATAAAAATAGAACCTAATTCAGATATCAAATCGAGGAAAGAGAGAGAAATGTTCCAAACCTCACATTGACGAGCATTGCTGTGATTAAGCCACTGCAATAAACAATCTTGATGAACAAATTTAATACTTCCACTACAAGCACAGGGATATCTTAGAGGATTATCTGTTTCACCAGGGTTTCGACAAATTCTACACACATCTTCATCATCATCGTCATCAATATATCCATCAGGCATATTTCCACTAGTAGTAGAAGTAGTTGCCGTCGTCGTAGTCTCTTCTGTTGTGATTGTAGAATTACAAGAAGAAGAAGAGGAACCTTCGATTCCCTCTGCTTCATTTCCTCCTAATAAAATGCCATTACTTTCCCTCTTCTCATCTTCTTCCTTAGGTTTTGATTTTCCTATTCCAATCTCCATATCCAACAAATTAGGATTCTTAATTGAAAATTGGATTGATTTGATTGTTTAAATTCGAATCGAAATTTCGATGTGATGACGAGTCGAGGTTAGCAAAAAGACTGTGATTGGTCTTGGTGACTTCCCGGAGAAAATAAGGAGAGAGAAACAAGAAGCAAGAGAGAAATGAGAGATTTTACAGCCAAATCAAGCTTTTAAACGGGATCGGGCTTTTACTACGGGCTTTAGGCAAATTGGTTGGGGTGCCAAAGGATGACAGTTGGCGCTGACGGTATCCCCACATGTTTCTACTCTGGGTAATTTGTCGGTTGGTCTAAAAATCCAACCGGAGGTTTAAAAAATGTTTGAGAAATTAAAATTACTAAGATACCCATTATCCATTTGAACGTGTAAAGGGAAAAAAATGATTCGGTCTAATTCTCTCTTCTTAAAATCAAAACCAAAACAGAATCATTTATCAGATATGATTTTCTTTTATAAAAAAAAACAGAAACAATATCGTCAATTAAAAACGAAATCAAAATCATCAAAAAAACATATCTGAATACCAAAATTCATCAACAAAAATAAAATCGAATACCAAAAATTCATCAACAAAAATAGATCTGAAATATCAAAAATTCATCAACAAAATCATCAATAAAAATATATATGTTTTCATATCATGCTCCTTCACCAAAATTGAAGAAATCATATTAATCAAAGATCATCAACAAAAACAGATCAAAAAACGTGTTATAACTGGATTCGGTGAAGAAAAAAGAAGAAGATCGTACGTACTGAAAGAAGAAGAAAAAATACATGATCCCACAATACATATTGATATGTACCGAAGGAAATATGTACTGAAGGAAAAAATGTATGATCTCACAATACATATTTTCCTTCAGTACATATTGATAAAAAAAATATGCACTAGTAGATAGAAAAACTTTATGATCCCACATACATATTCGTCTGTACTCAAGGAAAATAATATTGAAGGAAAAAAATGTATGATCCCATAATATATATTGATCCAACAGTACCTATTGATATGTACTGAAGGAAATAGAGTAGATGAGTCAACAACACATATTGATCCAACTATACATATTGATATGTACTTAAGGAAAAAGTGTAATATCCCACAATACATAACGATATGTACTGTAGGATCATATAAAATCTACGGAAAAAAAATGACGATTTAATCAACTAAATATTCTTATATCTTCAATACAAATAAAAATAACATCAGATTGACTAACCTATATTGTTTGAAGAGATAACCCTTTTTTCAATATTAAGCATCAGATCCAGATAAAAAAAAAGATTAAAAAGTCTAAATAAGAACCCAAAATTGATGAATATGTATCTTCTTCTTCACGAATCCACTCTCAAAAGTCTTCGTCTTCTCTTTCTTTACCATCAGTTGATTCTCTTCTTCTTTTAGATATATAAACAAAGCATATTAGAAGAATTTAGAAATGTAATTTATATAGTTAATGTAATTTTAGCCCATCTTATCTTATTAATATAAAGGAAATACATATTTTTGGTTGGTTTGTCCCTGAAATCATAAAAATAACCTTCAACATTATTAATACCACTATATATATTCAAGGATAAAATTATATATTAAAAGTATATTTACATATTTATAAAAATAATATTATTTTAAAAATAGATTAAAAAACTTCAAAGCTTTTATCATTTAGATCACAAAAAGTTTTAAAAAATTTATATGTTAGTAAAACTTTATAAATTATCTATATAATGAATATAAATAATTTTCTTTTATTTATTATTATTTTAAAGGAGTTTAAAATAAACATATGCATAACACATGTTTTACTACCAGTGGTTACTAAAGAAGAAGTGTTTTTTTTTCCCTGACTTAGAGAACCTCTTTTATTCATCAACATTGGCGTGAGTCTATAATTAATATAGATAGAGGGTCTACGGTTTACCTGTGTGGTAGGATAACTTTTTTTTTTACAGCCTGAGACACTTGAGTCGAATTGACAAAAAGCAAATGCTACCTTGTTCATAAAATGTTAGTTCCGGATGGATTCAAAACTCAAAAGATTCAGTGTCAGTCTCAGGATTGACTCCAGTTTTGAAGATGTCAATCCAAAAGGAGAGGCAAGACAACAGCGGGAGAATTTTACAATAGAGATTACTGGTTATAATGGAAATAGCCAAACTGCAGCCAAAGAGATATAAGATCAAAAAATTTCCTAGACAATGTCCAACATAGTCAACTAATCATACCTAATAAATTCTCTTCTCTCGTTTTAACATTAAGATGATTACCATCGACTTTCTTTCTTGGACTGCAAAGTGTGTGAGAAGGCTATAAATATATAATTGCAAGTATATCTGATACCAAAAATCGCCACACCTGTTATATAGACTTATAGTAATCACTATTGTCTGTCTAATTTCCTGTTGCCACTGTCAAGTTATAAATGACAAAACTCAAACCAAAATTCTCCTGTCCTCCTACCTATATTTATGAGTTTTACAGCCTCCGTGATGTCCCTCTTCTTTTGTGTAATATTCTTAGAAGGCTGGCCGTGGGATGGTTGTATATGCCGCACACTGTAAGTTGGGCCACCCCGTAGACCGATAAACTACACACCCGAGTAGCAGATAACTGACAATGTTTGAAGTGGCACCCTTCTCACTGTTGTTGCTCAGATACAAAGTGCCCCAACATCAGGTCGAAGTCCACCATCAGATCCACTGGACGGGCAACTTTCACTGGTCCACCTCTCTTGGCCTGTTTCCTTTCTTTATTACTCACACGAGCACCAGATTTATGATTACTGGTATTTGAAGTCCAACACACAAGAATAAAACAGAAAGTACGTTGAGTCTCAAAGAAAGCAGATCACAAGCTTAAAAAAACTAGTACAAGTAAGATTGAGGTAACAAGAGATTTAAATATACGTGGAAATTCTGAAGGTATAATAAGAAGTGCAACAATCCTTGTGCTTCTTTTTTGAACCACAAGGGCATATCTTGTTTCTTGGTAAATTCTGAAGGTATAATAAGAAGTGTGTCGGTACATTAAAAGAAATACACACATTTGGGTAGTAGGAAGGAAGTTGTAAATACAAGTCTCAAATCTAAGCTTGCCACTTTGCTGAGAGCTGTTATTGCCATGAGTTAGCTTTTCATCATTCTTATTTTCAGTTTGCTCAGATTCGGAAGTGTTCACTCGACGTACCACTGGCGTTCCACAGTCTCCATCTTCATAAAACACAAAGAGGATCAAAAATAAAACCTCACAAAAAAATTGATAAACAAAAAAAATTTGTTCTTTAAAATATGACAGGAATTGGATAGTGAACAAGTTAAATGTTAATTCAAACATCCGTCATCACCATCTACCAAAGCGAGAGTTGGAGAATAAATTACCTGGTGCATCACTTTTGGATGAAAGATCAACCTTTCCAACTAAATCACTACCCAATATTTGTTCTGCTATAAAATACTCTATTGCAGCGTCAACATCACCGTATACTTGTTGTAGAACCTAAATAATACTACCTCCGTTTCTGGAAAAGTGTTACTATCACTTTTTCATTTTAGCCTAAATAGGTTAAATTGAAAAAGTAATAGTAACTCTTTTCCAGAAACGGAGGAAGTACCATTAAAGAATATTCTAAGAATAACATCATTTACAAGAGATTGGATAGTAAGCTTGAACCTCTAATTCCAGCCGTTTCAAAAGAGCAGAAAAATTACAATTTCAGTAAGGAAACTGAAGAAATAATTGGAGGATTTGATTACCTCTTCAGCTCTTTCGAAGCTTTCACATCCACCTCCAGACATTACCATTTGTATCGATCTTTTATCAACATTCTTAAACCCCTTTGCGTATGGTTGCAGCAGCTTTACCTTTATTTGACGTAGCTGAAAGATCAGCATCTGCCTTTCAAAAGGATTTCGTGAAAAGCACTCAGGTTCTGTGTATCATATATTTAAATAAACGTTAAAAGAGCACTCTCATAAACGTTTATAAGAAAACCCTAAAATTCAGCATTTGCACTAAAATAGAAACCTTAATCACTATTGGTCTAGCTGGTCCACTGCATGAATCTTCCTTTGACCGCACACTATTGTAATGCTCCTCATTGTGATATGACCTGACATAACATGTACAAGTTCCATTTACCAATAAGTAAAGAAACATAATTCTAAAACAGGCTCAGTTCCACTACTCTATAACATCTTCCAAGAAAAACAACGACAGTGATACATGTATCACGCTGTTGTTCTCTCAGATGTACTTCTATCACAAATTATTAATCAACAAAGACCCAAACAAACCATAACAGAAATGCATGAAAGATGTTCCATATTACAAATTCAAGACACCATGAACTTACAAGTGGACAACACGAGATCCATGGCCCTCAAAGTTTCTCATGTACCAGCATGGTGACATCAACTGAAAAAAACCAGATATGCTAAGATATATTAAAAAAATCACTATTTTCCACAGAATGAATTTCAGAAGTATCTTCCGTAGACATTCATGAGTGAAGCAAGGGTCTGAATTAAGAAAAAGAAACTAATAGATCCTTTGGATGAGTGATTTCAACACTGGTCGGGATGGTCAAGTGCTATGAGAAGGAACAAAAGGAAGATTACCCGATGGACGCAAATGTTACATCGCGTAACAAGAGAACATGCTTGTAATTCCATTTGGCCTGCCCATGTTCCTTCTTTTTCCATTAAATCACAGTATTCATCAAATGGAACTTCATCCTCAATAAAAGGCTCGAACTCCAGCCGGTGATCCTGTTAGATAGAGCACGAATGATTTACTTCTGGAGGAGACTAAGAAAAACAATATAAGAGTAAAACATTCTCGCTAACTTCTCTTTTCTCGACAAAACCTTAGTTTTCATAAAGAGAGATATAAATTGCAAAAGCTGTGCTGCTCAGGATAGAGTTGCAAATGGTTAGGCATTAATCAGTCAGGTATTAAATGTCCTATAAAATCCTTTTCTCTAACACATAAAGCTTTTAAACTTACTCGGGCAAGTCTTATGGTGGAAGAATTCCATCTTCCAAATTCCATGACACCTAAACACTTGGAATAGATCATGGAAGTTCAAGTTTAATGGTGGAAGGTAAAATAGATTCAACGCAATTCCAAATTGCGTTCAATCTTGGCCCACAAAATCAACGATCAGAAAGAGATTATTAGATTTAGAATTAGAACCAACCATAAGATTGAGCGCAATTTGTAATTGCGTTCAACGCAATTTGGATTGGTGTTTTAGTTTAGATTCCAAGCTATCCTTCCATGAAGCCTTGGAACATGCCCTGGAAAAAGTGTAGATGACCCCAACTTGGAAGCCATTAAACTTGACATTCCACACTTTTTCCAAGCTAGGAATAACTTGGATTCCACCATAAAACTTGCCCTAATATATAAAATGCACATTAGTACTACGATAATGTTATGTCATAACATACAAAGTGCATCATTAGAAGGAAATTCAACAAGATTATACAAACTACAGCAATGGCTACAGTTCAGGATTGTTATAAACCTGAATATACTTCACCACCATAAGGCGATACTTATTGTGTTCCTCTTCATTACCTTCCAACTGATCAGCAATTGCTCTGCAGAACAATTTATTAACATCACTAACCTCTAAAGAAAAGGAAAAAAAGAAATCAAACTGCAAAACACAATACACAATACACTAACCTGAAAAAACAGTTTCCGTCTGCAGTGACTTTAACAATTTTTAAGCCCAACGAATCAAGATAAGGACTGAATTCTGCTATATTATCTGGCTTTCCATGTTTTTTAGACTGTCCATTCTAATCAAAGAAACCTCATTCACAAACGAACGAACAAAAATACCCTAAATTGCAATCAGAAAGTGTTTTGTTTGTTCAGTAATTTCTTGTTCATTTATTATCTCTAAATCATAAACAGGAATACATAATCATTGCATAGAAAAAACAGTGATTGTTTTAATGAATTTAAATACGGGTAAGAAAAGTAGACAGAAGGAAACTTGTTAATTACATGAAGCTGTTTTCCGGCTTTAGGCTTTTGATAATGATGCTTCTTTGACTTTGCTTGAACCATGACTACAGCTTGAAGAAGCAGAAGATCAAGAAATTCTTTTTGATGTACACTATAATTTGCCGAGCTTTCTTACAGAATATAAAAACGTGGGAGTTCCGGTAGAAAATTTGATGTAAACGTCGGGTTCCGGAGGAAATAGAGATTTATAGGGAATAATATGGGAATTTTGCTAGATGGTCCAAAGACCCGTCTACCATTTATGTTATAGTTTACCGGGTTTTTTTATCCGGAGGTTCATAAAAGGTTTCAAAAAATAAAATTACTTCAATGCCTATAACATTCACGTGTGAACCTAGTCATGTCCTCCACATCTTCGATACGAGTTTCTTTTCCCTTTCAAAAACTGAAATAAGAAACAAAATAAAAATCAAATCCGAAACTGATTAGGCAACGAAAATTCAAAAGTGACTCGTTACAGAAAGAGAGATCAAAATCAAAATAAAGTAAAAATCATCAAAAAAAAAGTATCAAAAAGAGAGATCAAAGAGGAACAAAATCAGAAAATCAAGACTCAAGATCAAAAAGCTAAAATAAATAGATCAAACATTAGTAGATCTGAACCGATTTCTACTGAAAGTTGAAGGGAAATGATTACAACAAAAACAATTGAGAGAAAAATAAGAGAGATAGTAGTAGAAGAAATCATATTAATCAACAATCATCAACAAATCAAAAACCGTGTTAAAGATCCAGTGAAGAAGAAGAAGAAAGAAAAAAGATCCTATAGTGCATATTGATATGTACTGAAGGAAAAATTGTATGATCCTACAGTACATATTGGTATGTATTAAATGAAAATAGGTATTGCAGGAAAAAATATATGATCCCATAGTAAATATTGATATGTACTGAAGGAAATAGAGTAGATGATCCAAGATTACATATTGGTCCAACACTACATAGATATGTATTGAAGGAAAATATGTACTGAAGGAAAAAATGTATGACCCAACAGTACATATTGATATATACTGAGATACAAAAATAGAAAATCAAAACAGAGGATTCAAACAAATCATCAATAAAAACTCATATCAAAACTAGTTTCTTCTGTAATCTGAAGAAATCATCAACAAAAATGGTTACAGCTAGAAGAATTAAATGAATAATAATAGAAGAAGTATAAAAAGAAGAAGAAAATTTATATTGCAAAGAAGAAGAAGACCTTTGTTAGTCACCAAAAACAAGTAGAACCCAGCAAACAGTACATATCCATATGTAAAAACCTAATTTATGCTTGAATAAGCATCAATACATATTGATATGTACTGAGATACACATATCTAAACAAGAAAAATGATGAAAACAAGAAAAAATAAATAAGAAAAGTCGTACAAGAACAATTTCTACATAAAAGAAAATATCACTCCCAAATAAGTAGAAGAAAACCTAGTTCTCATGATGATCATACAACACATATCTCACATTACATACCCCACAGATGAAGAAAAAGATTAAAAAGTCTAAAACAAAACCCAAAACTGATGAATTTATATATTTTTCTTCCTCATCTCAGATTTATTCTCAGATATACTTCTTCTTCTTCACCATCACTTGCTTCTCTTCTTCACCGTCACTTTACTATAGAACTTACCTGGGATGAATGGAGTTGGAGATGATTATAGAGCACCAAATTCGATCTTCAAAATAAAACCCTAAAAACACCAACAAAGAAGAATAAAAACGAATCTGAAAATTTTAGAAACTGAATTGGTTTTAGAGGAGTGGGTACGAATGGAATATATATAAATTACATCATAACACTCGCACGTGAATCGATCAGAGAAAAAAAATTTGGTCCAAAAACATGATTTTGGACTAGCGAATATATGGGTTAGGTGGGTGGACCATCCGTTAAACGGGTCCTCTGTAATTCATACGAACAAGATATAATAAAGCCTAATTATCATTACGCCCAAAAAAAGAAAAAAAAATCGACGCCTGAGAGATTCGAACTCTCGCGGCAAACCCCTTGTACTTAGCAGGCACACGCCTTAACCACTCGGCATTTCAATCTGTTAGGAAAGCCCATCACATTTTATTTGTTCGATAGTCAAAATAGACCAATGTCTTCCCCAGTTTTGGAGATTTTTGGTTGTCTACCAAGAATTATTGTGACAAATTACTCACTCACCCAAAAACTGAAGGATTTAGCACGCACAATATAAGACAAACTCTAAAAGGAAACCAACTTGAGTTAGTTTATGTGGACAAGTGATTTACTTTTATATTTGATGTTAGTTTTTCGAGTTTATAAGTTATAGTTTGTTGATTTTTTAAAAACTTTACTCGTCTTCCTCTAAAATCAAAAAAAAAAAAAAAAACTCGGCATAATAGGTTATTTGTATTCAACTAATATGATATCTAGGCGTAAATCATATCATATACCGCATGCGATACGTTTAAAAAATATATCGTACTACGGTCAAGTGTTTAGTTACGATTGAAATTGATAAAATATCCCTCGATTTCGTCTAAGAGGGGCAATGAATAAATAAAAAATAGCATTCAATTTGATTTGATTCATTTTATCATGTGATCGTAAAATATCTGGTTTCCACGAGTAATCCTAGAGCACCAAAGATGTAAAGAAGATAACAGTAAGAAGTATGGGAAATGAGCTGAAAAGTTACCACCCGTATTTCTAGAAATCTACTACCAACACCATACCAGGACACGTGGAAAGCATCTTTACCACATCAACCGACAAGTTTGAATTGGGGAACAAGAGCATTAAATGTGAAAGACAGACGTACAGAGCTGGGCTTTATCAGACTCGAACAGAGGAAGACGACAAGACATCACAAGAGCCTCAGAGACTACACGAAGGGGAGGAGAAAAAGGAACCCGAGGATCGAAGAAGACCCGAGCGAAGATGATAATGCACATGAAGGTCAGGATACCCGAAGATGAGAAAATAATCGCGCGAGAAGAACGAGCAAGATAAGATTGCCATGTGAGATCAGATATCATAAAAGATGTACTGCGTGATAGCAAAATATAATGTATGCACAATTTTGTCTATAAATACCGGAATGATCTCAGTGTTAAGGTAAGGTTTTTTCTAAACTAAGAGTGGGTACTAAGGTATCCTGAGAGAATAGAGATCAGAGCTTCAGGCTTGTAACAACTATTTTCTCCATTAATAAAGCTTTCTTAGTTTCTAAAAGTCTTTAGGTAAGAAATCATAGCGAAGGTTCTTTATTAAGTTTATTTACTCTTATGATTATATGAGTTGCATCTTATTTTAAGTCGTGGTTCAATACGTTAAATCCATATCGTTATGTAGCTAGAAAATAAGCTACTACAATTTAGCGCTAGAAAAAGGGAATGCTAATAGATCTGTCGAACAAACCTCGTGGTTAACAGTCATTGGCTCTTTCCTCTTCTTTTAAAAGTTTTTTTTACGCTGTTAGAACCCTTCCTTTCTCTATTTCATGAAAAGGCAAGGAGTTATACCCTCAACAAACAACCATCTTGGTTTTTCTTTCAACATATCATTTTTAGAAACCCTAACAACTTAAAAAGCTAGCTCACCTTTGATGAAAAATCTAGAGAGCAGCAACACGTCCATGATATGCTTGCAAACGTTCAAAAAAGATTCACAAAGGTTGGAAGCAGAAGCTTAAGCTTAGTAAGATCCCTGTTTCTTAAAATATTTTCTTCACTAATAGAAATACTTGAAGCTGTAAAGATCTGTGAGTTTCTTGAATCTTCAAAGAAAAGCACAGATCTAACAAGAAATGACTACAACTTAAGTGAAACCTCATTTACTGTCAAGAAGTATATCCTGGAAAGAACCCTAGAAGAAAGAAGAAGGTAAGTAAAAACCCCTGCCTCAGTTCAACGAAGGGGATCAATGAATGAAATATTTTATGACAAAAATGAAGTTGTATTTATGGTTTAAAAGACTTTTGGTTTTATCTGTAACTAACTTCTCAGAAAGAGTGAGAGTCTCAATTACAGGGTCAAAATCAGTATTGAGTCTGACATATCAGACAAGGAAGGGCTGGAATAGTCTTTTTTATTTTTATCGGATTTTGGAAAACGTGTAAAAACAGAGATTAGCTCGAGCGCGGAATAGTGAAACTGTTTTTTTTGTGATTTAGGTGAACGATGAACACGGAAGAAGAAGCAACAAAGATGAAAACTAACAAACGAAAGCACAAAGGAAATGAGAACGAACCAGGAGGATCCATCGCTGGACAGATACCCAAATATGGACGTATGAGCTCAGATACAAAATCGGATAAAGAAGAAGAAATGCCAAAGAATACCGAAATGAAGAAAAAGAACGAAATCATGGGCAATGAGAAGGATGATGACATACCAGAAACACCACCAGCGAGCGTGAATGATAAAGTTACCAACACTGGAGAAACACTGACGGTCGAAGAAACTGTAAAAATCCAAAAGCAACAAGAAGAAAAGATCCGTGAATTGGAGGCAAAGAATCAGAGTTTGGAACAAGAAAATCGAGATATCTGAGGAAAGAAGGTGAAAGAACGAGTTTACATCTGCGAAGATAAGATGACAAAAGAGTCACGAGACCTGGAGCCAAAACAAGCACGAGGAAGGAAGTACAAGAACAAAGAATGCTACGAAGAACCCTTCGAGAAAGAAAAAGCAGAGCGAAAAATGCTTGACAATATGGAGGGGATGTACAATGAAATGCGAGGCTTAAAGCAATGGAACCGTCTCTCAGAGGTTATGACAGAGGCAAAGCGAACCCCATTCACGAAGGAGTTGATACAAACCTCATTCCCTCCAAAATGCTTGATATCGGCGTTCACATCCATCTTTGACAGAACCACCAACGCAGTACAAAACATCTGGGCCTACAAAAGATCCTTATTGCCATGGAGCGAGCATGATGTGGTCATGTGCAAAATTTTCCCCTCGAGCCTGAAGGAAAAAGCTATTGCATGGTTCGATGCACTGCCAAAACGATCCATAACTAGTTTCGAGGTGCTGTCTGAAACCTTTCTGGAAGCATATATGCATAACACTTTATTGAGACCGGGTGTTGATCAAATCTGTGCACCCAGGAAGGGAGATGATGAAAGTCTGTGAAGTCCCGTTAAAAGATGGAGAAAATTGTGCAATGAAGTCGGGAAAGTGTCAGATGAAAATCAAATTTTGGGCTTCATGGGAAGCCTTAATAAGGATTACCCGATCATCGTCAAACTCTTCAACAATGTCCCGACCAAGTTAGGAGCTCTGAGAGAAATCTAAGAACATTACATCATGATAGGTGCATTATTTGCATTAGTTTGATACTCTAATTCATTGTTTTTTTTGTTAGTTTAATATCATTATACTTTTATTTTGTTTGTTTTTGAGTTTCTTAGGAGTTTTGAAGTATATTTAACCAAAGAAGAAGAAAGGAGTTCATTGTGACATAAAATAGACAAGGAAATTGAGTTCTACAAGGGAAGAATGACCAAGATCAAGTTAAACTCGTTCAAATACAGAACCATCTTGAAGAGAATTGAAATACGAAGCCAACGCAAAAAGAATGAGGTCATTCCGAGTTCGTATGAGGAAGTTATAAACAAAACAATCGGAAAAAAAGATGTATTCAGAATCGGTGGATACAGTTGGTTCACATCAACAACAATTCTGAACGCAATTTTGGACAGAAAAACTCTGTTTTTGAGTTTTTAAGAATCGGAGCTTATGGAGGGTTTTATCCACCGATTATAGGTGAAAAAATGTATAGAAAACTAATGTTTTTGAGGTTTTAGAATCAGTGCTCATGGAGGATTTCATCCAACGATTCTAGCACGACGGGGGCCACTTCTAAATTATATTTTTGACTTCTAAATCAAGGTAACATGGTCCCATTAGGACTGTAAAACCTAGATTTCATGAGTAATATATAATAAGAATTCCATAACTCTGAAAAAGGGGATTTTGTACATACAGAGACACTTGAGAACAAGGAGCTAGGGTTTGGAGTGGCAATTGATCATCACGATTTCTAGGGTTTGATTATTTGCTTTCTTCTATATTTGCATGGATTTTGAGAAATCCATGAGTAAATAAACCTTTCTTATTGGTTAAAGATGTATTCCTAAGTTAGAAAAAATGTGTATCAATTGAAGTATTCATTCTCGTATGTTTATAATCTCTTCAATATCCCTTATGTTCTACCATTTACAACACCATGTATGATTGATTGATTGAATGTTTAAGTCGCGAATTAGATGAGCATGCATTGATATATATATATACTTAAACTATGGTTGAGATCCAGAATTGTCGAAAGATCCTTGTTACGAGTAGCATAACATAGTTGTTAATGACAGGATGTTACCATACAATTATGTGTAGAAGCATGACTTAGGTTAAATCCGACTGACTCTTGCGCCAGATTGCTTAGAATAACCTTAATTTACAAAGACCATTGCTTTCATTGGGTTAAACTTGAGTGGATCTTGCGCCTTTGATGATAATAGGATTTTGTCGGAGTAAGCCTATGATGGGATGCTTTAGGGTTATTGATATTGAAAGAGAATGAATATTGAGTGTGATTCAGTTGATAACATGTTGGAAGATGGAAAATGAACTCTCTAGTGTTTTTTACCTTTGATATTCATATTAATTTGCTTATTTAGTATAATTTAGTTATAACATCAAAACCCCTGTTTTACATAAGTAATTAAAATAGCTTGACAACCCATATCTCCTAGAGGAACAGACTTGTTCTTATTACTATACTCTAATCCATATTTTTGAAGTAAAAAACTTAAAAATAAAATTGCTTGGCTGGCAACCGACCAAATTTTGGGGTCGTTGCCGGGGAGGCATAGCGGATTGTTATTTTGTTTTTGATTTCTTATTTCTAGTTTTTAACTTAGTTTCAAGAATTATTTTTCAGGTACTATTTCTTTTGTGAATGCTTAGAGGAGGCAAACAAAGTCCCATTGGTATACATCTTCGATCATGTAATTTACTAAAAGATTTCGTTTGAGCAGTGAACACTCCACTTCCTCCTTATACATCGTCAAGTGAATTCGCAGATTCAGACATAAAAAAAATAACAAAAAATAATGGGTGATGCAAACCGTACACTCAAAAACTTAGCTTCTCACAAGCTGGATACACAACAGTGGTGTATCCAAACAACATCTACATTAGAGATCAAGCTAGGGTTGATCCGTGCGCTACTAAAGTTCCATGGAATGACTAATGAAGATCCAAATAAGCATGTAATGGATTTTTATAACATAGTCATGGCCATGCTACTAGCAGGGACTGATGCTGGTGGATTCATGTTATGAGCTTTTCCATTCTCCTTGATGGACACTGCTAAGAAATGGTTATATTATCTACCTTCTGGAAGTGTCGCAAATTGGAATGGTTTGAAGAAGTTCTTTTTAAAAAGATACTTTCCTGCATCAAAGACAACTCAGATTCGAAAGATATTTGTGGCATTAAGCAGATATCATGAGAGACATTGTATGAATGTTGGGAATGTTATAAGAGATTGGTGGCTAGCTGCCTGCATCATCAATTCAGTGATTTATTTATTTTCCAATACTTCTACGAGGGTCTTCAAGCAAATGACATAAGTTTTCTCGATGCTGCAAGGGGTGGTGTATTAGTGAACAAAACAGTAGCTTAAGCTAGAGAGTTAATTGAGAACATGGCAAAAAATTCTCAACAATTCTCAAGTCGTGGATCAGAACCACTCGTCAGGAGAGTTAAAGAAGTTGGCAAATTTACTGAAGTCCGTCAACAGATAAGCAACCTAATGGTGATGATGCAACAAATTGCAGTTGTAGTTCTGCCACCATCGTTTTCTTAAATCTATAAAGAGGGTAATGAACAAGCCAATGTAATTTTTTCCAAATCAGCAGATGCCCAGGTATGATCCCTTCTCCAATACTTACAATCCAGGATGGAGGGATCACCCCAATTTTAGCTATGTAAACAAGCAAGTTGCGGTTCAAAAATCAACTTCCAACTGCCAGAATGGGTATCAACAACAACAATCTCAACCACACCAGCAACCTATCAGGGTTCTAGCACGGATGACAAGCTCAATACAATTATATCCATGTTTGAACAGAGCCAACAGAAGACGGATAACGCCATCAAGGAGTTACAAACACAGGTTGGGTCAATGACAAGTGAGTTGAACCAGTTGAAGACACAAAATAGTGGAAAACTCCCTTATCAACCTCTTAATCTAAGAGAGAATGTCAATGCTATGACATTGAGAAGTGGTACACAAACTGTGCAACCCGAAGATGCTACGAAAAACAAAGACCCTAAGGGGCCAGTTTTGGAGAAAAAGATTAATGACTCTTCCCAAATTGATGAGGTACCTAATGAAAACTTTAAACCTCATGTTTCTACTTATGCTCCTCCTCTACCTTTCCCTCGCAGATTTGTTAACTCTAAAAGGTGGAACAAGAGAAGGATATCTTAGATATTTTCAAGAAGATTCATGTGAATATTCACTTATAGATGCGATTAAACAAGTCCCCAAATATGCGAGAATTCTGAAGGACTTGTGGACCAATAAACAAATATTAATCGATAATGAGGTAATGAGAGTGGGGGAGAATACTTCGGATATCTTGTAAAAGAAACTCCCACTCAAATGTAAAGATCCTGGTATTTTTGACATTCTTATTGTTATTGGTAACACAACATTTAATAAGGCTATGCTTGATTTAGGAGCATCAGTGAATGTTATGCATGCATCTATATATGAATTTCTTAACTTAGGACCTTTGAAAGAAACTGGAATTGTTTTACAACTAGATAACCGTTCTAACATATACCCTAGAGGTATTATTGAAGATGTGCTTGTGCAGGTCAATCAACTAGTCTTTCCAGCAGATTTCTGCATACTGGAGATAACATATGGATCAACTTATGTGTCTATACCGTTGCTACTTGGACGTCCATTCATGCGAACGGCAAGAACAAAAATTAACGTCTATAGTGGGACGTTGACAATGGAATTTGATGGAGAAATAATACACTTCAACATTTATGAGGCGATGCGATATCCTAGTGATGTCCATTCTTGTTTCTCCATAGATGTTATTGACTCTTTAGCTCAGTAGATGTTTAAATTGGGGAGTAATGATCCATTGGAGACTATTATCACGATGAGTGTGGATTCTAAAGATCTTACGGATCCAAGAACCGAGCTTAAATTAGGGGATGAATTTGAGGAAGCTATTGGTGAACTGAATTCATTGTAACAGTGCCCACCAACTCATGATATTTCGTTTATCTCTTTACCATGCACTAATGAAAAATTGTTGCCATGTATCTTGCAGGTTCCTAAACTAGAACTTAAGCCTCTTTCTGATCACCTAAAATACATGTATTTGGGTAATGAGGAGTTGTTGGTAATAGTTTCTAAGGAATTATCTGAATTGTAGGAACAAAGACTTCTTCGGGTGTTGAAAGAGTATAAAACGACTATAGGATGGACAATTGCTGATATCAAGGGAATACGCCCTTCTGCGTGCATGCATAAAATACTACTTGGGAAGGGAACAAAACCTGCAAGGGAATCTCAACGTCGTTTGAATCCTCTGATGATGGAAGTAGTTAAGAAATAGATACTTAAGCTATTAGACGTGAGAGTTATTTACCCCATCTTTAATAGCAAGTGGGTGAGCCCGGTACGAGTTGTACCAAAGAAGTCGTGCATTATAGTGGTGCAAAATGGAGACAATAAACTTGTCCCAACTCGAGTGCAAACCGGTTGGGGAGTATGTATTTATCATCAAAAACTTAATGCAACCACTATAAAAGATCACTTTCCTTTACCTTTTATTGATCAAATTTTGGAGATTGTCAGGACACTCTTATTATTGTCTTTTGATAGTTATTCAGGTTACAATCAGTTGTTATAGCACCTGAGGATCAAGAGAAGACTATTTTTACTTGTCCTTTCGGAACATTTGCATACAGAAGGATGCCTTTTGGTTTGTGTAACGCACCCGCTACCTTCCGAAGGTGTATTGTAAATATCTTTTCAGATTACGTTGAAAACATCGTCGAAGTTTTATGGATGATTTAAGCGTATACGGTGATTCATTGACTTGTGCTTGGATAATCTTATATTGATTCTTAAACGATGTATTGAAACTAATCTTGTGCTAAATTGGGAGAAATGCTATTTTATGGTAACTCATGGCATTGTTTCAGGCATATTATATCTTCTAAAGGCTTGGAAGTTGATAAAGCTAAGATAGATCTTATCTGTGATCTTACCCTTCCCACTACGGTGAGGGAGATTCGTGCTTTTCTTGGTCATGCATGATATTATCGCAGGTTTATCAAAGATTATTCCAAGGTCGCATCATCATTATGCCAATTACTGCAAAAAGGCGTGGTTTTAAACTTTGACGAGAAATGTTTGGCGGCATTCAATAGTTTGAAAGAAATTTTGATAACAACCCATATCATTAAACTACCGGATTGGAGCACGCCTTTTGATTTAATGTGTGATGCCAGTGACTATGCAGTCGGTGCAGTATTAGGCCAGCATACTGGGAAGATACCCCAAGCCATTTATTATGCTTCCAAAACGTTGAATGATGCTCAACAGAATTATACGAGCACAGAAAAGGAGTTTCTAGCAATCGTATTTGCATTGGAGAAGTTTCATTCTTATTTGCTTGGTACGAAAGTTGTTGTGTTTTCTGATCATGCAGCATTTAGGTACTTACTTGCAAAGAAGGAGGCGATACCAATGCTCATTCGGTGATTCTACTCTTACAAGAGTTTGATCTCGAAATTAAAGACAAGAAAGGTATTGAGAACATTGTTGAGGATCATTGAGTCGTCTTAATGTAGATGAAGAGGTTACCTCATTGCGTGAAAGCTTTTCAGATGAACAACTCTTCTCAATTGCAGTTTCAGAACCATGGTATGATGATATTGTGAATTATTTAGTGTATAAACAAATCCCAAGGAGTTTGTCCCGTGCTGAGAAGGTCAAACTTAAAAATATTGATAATCAATATATATGAGATGATCCATACCTATGGAAATATTGTTCAGACCAACTTATACGAAGGTGCGTACCCGAATCTGAATACAATTCTATGTTGTCTTTCTGTCATTCATATACTTGTGGAGGATACTTTGGACCAAAGAGAACCGCTTTGAGGGTACTTGAAAGTGGGTTCTATTTCCTACCTTATTCAAATATGCGTATATATTCTGCATAACTTGTGATAGATGCTAAAGAACGGGCAATCTAGGTGCTCGAAATCAAATGCCTCAAAAGTTTATATTATTCGTTGAATTTTTTGATGTTTGGGGCATTGATTTTATGGGTCTGTTTGTTAATTATTTTGGTAAATTTTATATCTGAATTGTTGTTGATTATGTCTCAGAATGGGTGGAAGATAAAGCCACCCCTACTAATGATACTAAAGTGGTTACATATTTTGTTAAAGATCATATTTTTGCAAGGTTTGGAACTCCAAGAGCCATAATCAGCGACGGGTGATCACACCTTAGAAACAAGTTCTTACAGAGCTTGTTGAAAAAGTATAACTATCTCAAAAGATTGCTACAACATATCATCCACAGAAAAACAAGCAAACAGAAGTTTCTAATTGAGAGGTGAAGTTCATCCTGGAGAAAACGGTGAATCCATCAAGGAAGGATTGGAGTTTACGTCTCAAGATACATCATGAGCATGTAGAACCGCATATAAGACTCCTATTTGGATGTCTCCATATAGGATTTTGTACGGTAAACCTTGTCATCTTCCTGTTGAAATCGAGCATAAGACTTTTTGGGATGTTCAACAATGTAGCATGAAGATGGATGGGGCTAGTAAACAAATTTTTTTTCAATTAAGTGAACTAGAAGAGATTCGTAATGATGCATATAAAAGTTTGTGAATATATAAGGAGAAAACAAAGGCTTTTCATGATATTAGGATTTCTAGAAAACAGTTGAATGTTGGATATAAAGTTCTTTTGTTTAATTCTCGCCTTCATTTATTTCCTGGTAAACTGAAGTCTCGTTGGATAGGACCCTTTGTTGTGCTTAACGTTATTTCTCATGATGCAGTAGAGATTCTTAGCTTGTTAATAAGGAAGGAGCTTAAAGTGAATATGCCTCGATTGAAGCCCTATTATGAACCGTTTGAACCTGAGACTGTTGAGATCAACTTAGTAGAATCACTCCCTCTGGATGAGTAGCAAGGCGAGTGCCAAGGCGGGCTTACGATGTTAAATCAAACGCTGAATGAGAGGTAACCCATTGGTTTTGTATATCAATCTTTATCTTTTTATTTTTAGTTTTCTTAGTTTGCATGTCACATGATAGGATTTCCCACCTTGAATATTACATTGCACGAATCAATTTATATTGAGGACAATGTAAAGTTTAAGTGTGGGGGAGTGTTTAAGCATATAAATTCTTAATATTCGCTTTTGTAGGTATAATTTTTGAACTTTTTGTACATATGTGCATGAAAACTTCCAACTTTTAGAGATTTTAGAGTCACTTAATATATTTCTAGCTAAGTCTACATACAGAGTTCTCATCGAAATAAATTAAACTTAAAAGTAATAGAGAACGACATCCGGGTTGCTTAGTTGTTGAGAGGCACGATATGACAAAAAGGGACTTAAACCGTGGTAGAGAATACAGTATTAGAGAAGCTAATCATTCAATACCCACGTGTGAGGCACCAAACCTTCAATTCTTTGTACCTGTCTAAATTGTTCGTTTAGAGTGTTTCATCTGCCCAAACTCCGGGTAGAATGATGAGCTACCCAACTTTGCACCAATTTCAGCACTACTTTTTGATCTCTTGAGTGTTATTTATTCAATCATGAGGGTGTCATCAGAATTGCTAACTCTATCTTGTAGACTTGTTTGCAGTTGGTACCATAGGGAGATGTGTAATTGAGATGTTATATAGATTAGCAACTAAGAGTAAAAGTACATAACTAAGGGGGGATTTGTGAATTAATTAACTAAAAATATTAAAATAACAATAAGAAGAAATATGATTAGGGAGTCCTTCGCCGTTACCAAACGTTGACTGAATTAGTATATTTTAACTATCTTTCATCAGAATCAAACATCACCAACCGTAGAATAAATGCTAGATTATTGTTATCCTCAAAACTCCTTTTATCAATGGATACGGAAGTTTTCGACAACCAAATTTTATTCGTCTGAACCAGCAAGTAGTAGATCACTCAAGGTGTAATCCAATCGAATGCTTTAAGCTTTGTGAATTTAGGTTGATCCCATTAGTTAAACTCTTAGATCAAGGTCCACTTGTTGGTGTTATCTTCACTCGCAATTGCTCCACAAAATCCCTCTGCAAGGTCTCGTGATTTCTACTTGTGAACGAGTCGATGGATGATTACTTATCTCATAACTCAATACTAGCGATGAAATAACCAATATATTAATTTAGCGTGCACTCCAAACAATCTAAGAATCACTCACGAACCTTCGATATAGTAAAGACAAGTGAAAATAATTAAAACTCTGAATAAGTTTGTATAGCTAATAAAGATTTACGTCTAGAACATTGAATTCATCCTTAATCAATAAAAGGTTTAACTACTCATATTACAAGGAAGAACGGTTTCCCCCTAAAGGGGTAAACCCTAGGTTTTTGATGTAGAAGTTGTAGTATGAGAGGTAGGAGGTTGTAGAGATTCCTCCCAAGTTGTAGAATCCCCCTTGTTTGAGCCTTATATGTCTTCTTTTATATCCTTAAATGCTTGGCCCTCAGTATCCTCTCCTCCTAGGTTTATAATCCTTCCGGGACCGTGTTTCTTTGAGTTAGAAGTCAATTTCGCGTCCACATACGTCCCAGGTTCGGCTAGCTCTTCTGGTGACCTTCCCAATCGAACCTAACATGTAAACAATGTGTAGACTAAGTAAAAAGTTCGTCTAGGTCGTGGTGGGAGAGTTCCCATCCTAACCTTCTTCTGGAGACTTTTAATTCTCAGCCGAACATCTCTAATTCAGCTGAACATCTCTCTGGAGACTTCCAAGCTTCTTTTGCCCATAACTTCTTCGCCCGAACTCGGAATGACCTCATTCTTTTTATATTGTATTTGTTGTTTAATTCTCTTCAAGATGATAATAAGAAATTCTGGGTTTTAATAAGTAGAATTTGGTCTTGGATCCTCCTTCACTTGCAATGCTTTACTTCCTTGCTCATTTTAGCAATTTGTAGCTCATTTTAGATGATTCACCTAATATAACACATAAGATAGAAAACAAGAGTAATAACAAGTAATATGCAAGAATTATAACTAAAAAAAGTATGGATTGGATACTACAAACATGTGAATTATGCACTTATCAAATTCCCTCATACTTAGCTTTTGCTAGTCCTCGAGCAAACTACTATCTAAACTAACCTAAATTAAAATATAGCAAATCTATTTCGTCGAGGATATGGTTACACTTAGCATGTATAACAAGCCTTTAAACCCCTAGGTGTCTCTAGTGGACGAGTTATAGTCTCCTGAGTGTTTACAAGAGGTATACCCACAAAACCTACTCCAACTTCAAAACCACAAGTATCTAAAGAGCTATAAGGACATAAATTTTCTGCATACTAATAATAAGAAGCTAGAAATACCAAAGAACGTTATTCTCATGCTTAACTCTTGAGTTAGGAGAAAATCACCATATGAAAGAATCCAGCCTCGAGAGCGATTGAATAAGCATTCCGCCTCGACTTCTGCCTCACCAATAGAGCTTTATAAAATTATACTCGAAAGACGCACTTTATAGTTCTCATGTGTGCAGGCAGGAGTAAAGATGAAAATGGGAAGGAAAAGTAACCTTCCGAAATATGAAAATGTTATCCCATAGAACGTGGGACGAAAAAGAACCTTTTTTTTCTGGTGATTTCTAAGAAAGGAAAACAACCACTATGCAAGGATGGGAATGTTTACTTACCTTCTCACTTGATCAACAATCAACACCACTCTCACAGCATCTAATAGAAACGTCTTCGGTCTTCAACTGTTGATGATGGACTCTTGAACTTCGTAGAACTTTGACAATTGTAACTCTTTTTTCTCAATTCCTTGTTATGTGAAACTTCTTCATATATTTTTTCTTCCCCACGTACTTATTGAATGAATACCAAAGAAATGTATACCAAAGCAATAAAAAAACAATCCCCCCCCCTTTTTTTTCCTATTTTTTTCCGTTTTTTTTTAGCAAATCAAAAACAAACTGAAAAATAAATAAAGTGAACAATGAAACTACTATGGATATGGGATAGGGACTTTACCACTTGATTCTTCATAACTTGTATTGTGTTGATATCATGAACTTCACTAACTCTCATCTTTTGATTTCTTTCACTCTTGTACATAAATCTCAACATGTATACATAATTCTGCTCATTGTATTGTTGTTTTACTTGAATACAGAATTTTACTCTTTCTTGTATTGTTGCTTGTAAACCTTGACTGTATTCAACTTTCTTCATGATTTTGATGTTGCTCCGCTTGTTGACGGTGATGTGTTTCTATTGCTGCTTTGTCGAGAGAATGGTGCTAACTGCAAACAAGACTACAAGATAAAGTTAACAATTCTGATGACACCCTCATGATTGACAGAATTAGCACTCAAGAGATCAAAAAGTAGTGCTGAAATTGGTACGAGGTTGGGTAGCTCATCACTCTACCCGGAATTTACGCAGATGAAACACTCTAAAAGGACAATATTTAGACAGCTACACATAATTGAAGGTTTGGTGCCTCACTCATCGGTATTGAATGATCAGATTCTCTAATACTGTATTCTCTACCTGCGGTTTAAGTCCATTTTTGTGAGCTCTAGCCTCTCAACAACTAAGCAACCCGAATGTAGTTCTCTAATAATTATATGTTCAGTTATTTCGGTTAGAACTCCGTATGTAAACTTAGCTAGAATTATACTAAGTGACTCTAAAATCTCTAAAAGTTGGAGGTTTTCATGCAGATATGTATAAAAAGCTTAAAAATTATACCTACACAATAAAATACTATATGCTTAACCACTCCCCCACACTTAAACTTTACACTGTCCTCAATGTAAATTGACTCCTCCAATGTAATATCAAGATGGGAAATCCAAATATAATATGAAAAACTAAAAAAAAACTAAAAAAAAACATAGAAGTACAAAAACCAATAGGTTGCCTCCCATTCAGCGCTTAGTTTAACATCCTAAGCCTGACCTTCTGGTTAATGCCCGTAAACCAACAATTTGAAAATCTGGGGATCCACCCAGACAATAATCTGCAATTCTAATAACATCTTCACAAAAATATTAACATACGAATAAAATAAGCAAACTGTTACTTGTGGAAGTTACCCCCACACTTAGTCTTTTCTACACTTGGAAGTGTATAAAGAACATAGAACAAGGGAACTTCTTTGGGTTCCTCGCGATGAACCTGCACCGTGCTAGAATCAAACACATCTACTGGTAGATAGTTAGAAGCAAAATAATTATTAAGTATTTTTGTAGTATATATACTCAACCCTAAGTGATCTAACTTTTTAAAAATCGGAACAACCTTTTGGGGAACTATTTTGATTGGGGGATGATCAAAAGATGTATAGTTATACAAAGGATTAGACAAACCTTTTACGTGATCCTCATCATGGGTATGCAATGAATCATTTACCTCAAATGTGTCGTGGTCCTCCATCAAACTTTTTGAAAGCCATTCTTTATCAGTTTCTGCTTTAATCGAAATGTCAGCATCATTATTATCCTTGGAAATCTCAATTGGGTCTTCCACAATATTAATCAATTTGGTTTCATTCTCGATCATCATCTCTTCAACACTCTTATCATCGGAATCGAATTCCTCTCTAAGGAGATCCTCTTCGGTGTAAACCGTAGGATAATCGTATGAGTCACCTCAGAAGAAACAATCGGGTCTTCTACTTGCAAATCAACTGGACTAAAAACATTGTAATCCTGATATTATTTATACGTTGATATACGTTTGAGTATGTTACCCCGTTTAGAACAATGGTTTTGTCATACCAAGACTCCTCCTTTTGAATAGGTGAATGATCATTATAATGATCCGGAGTTGGCATAAATTCATCTTAGTTACACGGAATTTCAAAAGGTTGATCATCCTTTTCTATCTACTCCTTAATTTGATCCATGTCTCTCTTCAGGATATCCATAATCCTTTGAAGTTCATAGAGTGTATCTTCAGTCTTTTTGTTGTGCTCGTCCATCTTTTGATTTTCTCGATCCAAATTATCCATAAATTGTTGCATTAAATCTGCAAGACTAGAAAAATTATTAGAAGCATAACTATCCCCCCATCCTTATGTTTGTTCACTTACATGTCCGTCATAAGGTTGTTGACATGTATGAGAATAACCAAAAGGTTTTGTAGGGTATTGATCATATCCAAAAGATTATACCTTTGGTATGGTTGGTAGTTGTCATAAGAATGAGATTGAAAACCGTATTGATTACCACTATTATATGATTGTTCTTGTGTATCATACATGTTATTTCTGAATGGAAACATTACGAATCACAAGAATAAAAGAGAAAATCTAAACAAAAATCTAAAAAAAAAAATGGTACTTACAACATGTTTTCAGAATTTACCTCTCGCTTTTGACGAGATTTGAACACCTCCAACTAGTTGTTAACTCCACGAAAACCTAAAAATCCGAAAAACACTAAAGAAAAACGTGAAAAATTCTAAACTACTAAAATAAGCTAAAAAAAATAACAAATCAAATAACCACTGCTCCCCGACAGCGGCGCCAAAATTTGATGTGTGTTGTAGGTGCAACAAATTACTCAAGATATTTCTCACTAATTAACTAGTAATATAGAGGTAGTAAGGATCGTTCACACTGGGAGTTGTGTAATTGAGATGTTATATAGATTAACAACTAAGAGTAAAAGTAGATAACTAAGGGGGGTTTATGAATTAATTAACTAAAAATAATAATAATAATAATAACAATAAGAAGAAAGATGATTAGGGAGTCATTCGCCGTCACTAAACGTTGACTGAATTAGCATACTTATCTATCTTTCGTCATAATCAAACATCACCAACCGATAAATAGCAGCTAGATCAGTATTATCCCCAAAACTCCTTTAATCACTGTATACGGAAGTTCTCGACTAGTGAACCACCAAGTAGTAGATCACTCAAGATGTAATCCAATTGATTGATTTAAGCTTTGTGAATTTAAGTTGATCCTATTAGTTAAACTCTTAGATCATGGTCCACATGCTGGTGTTATCTTCACTCACAATTGCTCCACGTAATCCCTCTGTAAGGTCTCACAATTTCTACTTGTGTACGAGTCGATGGACAATTACTTATCTCATAACTCAATACTAGCAATAGAATAACCAATAGATTAATTTAACATGCACTCCAAACAATCTAAGAATCACTCATGAACCTTCGCTATAGTAAAGACAAGTGACACTGACTAAAACTCTGAATAAACTTGTATAGATAATAAAGATTTACATCTATAACATTGAATTTATCCTTAATCAAGAAAAGGTTTATCTACTCATATTACAAAGAAGAACGGTTTCCCCTAAAGGGGTAAACCCTAGGTTTTTGATGTAGAACTTGTAGTATGAGAGGTAGGAGGTTTTAGAGATTCCTCCCAAGTTGTAGAATCCCCCTTGTTTGAGCCTTAGATGTCTTCTTTTATATCCTTCAATGCTTGGCCCTCAAGTATCCTCTCTTTCTAGGTTTATAATCCTTCTGGGACCGTGTTTCCTTGAGTTAGAAGTCAATTTCGCGTCCACATACGTCCCAGGTTCGACTAGCTCTACTGGTGACCTTCCCAATCGAAACTAACAATTAAAAAATATGTACATTAAGTAAAAAGTTCGTCTAGGTCGTGTTGGGAGATTTCCCAGCCGAACCTTCTCCTGGAGACTTTCAATTCTCAGCCGAACATCTCCAATTCAATCGAACATCTCTCTGGAGACTTCCAAGCTTGTTTTGCCCGTAACTTCTTCGTCCGAACTTGGAATGACCTTATTCTTTTTGAAATTTCTTCAAATTTTAATTTTCTTCAAGATGATAAAAATAAATTCTGGATTTGAACGAGTAAAATTTTTTCTTGGATCCTCCTTCACTTACAATGCTTTACTTTATTGCTTATTCTAGCCCTTTGTAGCTCATTTTGGATGATTCACCTAATGTAAAACATAAGATAGAAAAAAAGAGTAATAACAAGTAATATGCAAGAATTATAATTAAAAAATTATGGATTTGACACTACAAACATGTGAATTATGCACTTATCAAAAGTTCAGAAGTTTATCATCAATAGTTGAAGCCGAAGACGTTTCTCCTAACTCAAGGGTTATGCATAAGAATAACCCTTCTTTATACTTCTAACTTCTTATTGTCAGTGCGCAAAAACTTTATATCTTCGTAGCTCTTTGGGTGCATGTGCTTTGGAATTTTTTGAAAGCTGAACATAGGTTTTGTGGGTATACCTCTTGTAAACCCTCACGAGACTATAACTCGTCCACTAAGGACACCTAGGGGTTTAAAAGATTGTTACACTTGCTAAGTGTAACCGTATCCACGACGAAAGGAAGTTGTTATATTTATTTTTAGTTAGGTAGTTTGCTCGAGGACTAGCAAAAGGCAAGTGTGGGGTAATTTGATAGGTGTATTATTTGCATTAGTTTGATACTCTAATTCATTGCTTTCTTGTTAATTTTCATATCATTATGCTTTTATTTTGTTTTTTTTTGAGTTTCTTAGAAGTTTTGAATTATATTCAACCAAAGAAGAAGAAAGGAGTTCATTGTGACATAAAATAGATAAGGAAATTGAGTTCTACAAGGGAATAGTGACTGATAGACACATTTTAGTGTCTAATTTGCACCTTAATTTCTAGTGAG
>JAJJMC010000306.1:715209-752055 GCA_023531435.1 Papaver californicum | reverse complement strand
AATTATTTGGGCTTCAATTAAATTAAAAAGAATTATCTGATTAATCACATAGGTTGTTAGAATTACCTGATTCCTGATTCCTGGTACGTTTAAAATTATTTAAAAATCATAGTTAGGTTATTTAGTCTTTTTCTTACTCCTGGAATTTTCTAGAGTTAGTTTAAATCATTATTTTCTAAAATCATCACCTTCACAAGTTCGAGAATCGAACCTTTATTTACCACTTTCTAAAATTACATCAGTGACCAATACCAAGTTAAAATCGTTCAAATCCAGAATTCTTATCACTATCTTGAAGATAATTGAAATACGAATCCATCGCAAAAGGAATGAGGTCAATTCGAGTTTGTATGAGGAAGTTATGAGCAAAACAGTCAGAGCAAAAGATGTATTCAGAATCGGTAGATATGAGTGGTTCACATCAAACGATTTTAAACGCAATTTTGGACAGAAAAACTCCGTTTTTGAGTCTTTAGGAATCGGCGCTTATGGAGGGTTTTATCTACCAATTATGGGTGAAAAGTATACAGAAAACTCTTTTTTTTTGAGGTTTTAGAATCGATGCTCATGGAGGATTTCATCCAACAATTCTAGCACGACGGGGACCACTTCTAAATCATGTTTTTGACTTCTAAATCATGGCAACATGGTTCCACTAGGACTTTAACACATATATTTCATGACTACTATATAAGAATAGTTCCATAACTCTAAAAAAAAGGGATTTTTTACACACTGACACACTTGAGAACAAAGAGCTAGGGCTTGGAGTTGTGATTGATCATCACGATTTCTAGGGTTTGCTTATTTGCTTTTTTCTGTATTTTGCATGGATTTTGAGAAATCCATGAGTAAATAAACCTTTATTATTGGTTAAAGATGTAGTCCTCAGTTGGAAAACATGTTTATTAATTGAAGTATTCATTCTCATATGTTCATAATCTCTTCAATATCACTTATGTTCTACCATTTATACGCCATGTATGATTGATTGCTTGATTGTTTAAGTCGCGAATTAGATGATGATGCATTAATATCTATATCTAAATTAAGGTTTGAGATCCGGTATTGTTTAAATATCCTTGATACGAGTAGCATAACATAGTTGTTGATGAAGGGATGTTATCATGCAATTATGGTGTAGAAGCGTGACTTAGGTTAAATCTGAGTGGCTCTTGCGCCTGATTACTTAGAATAACCTTAACTCATAAAGACCATTGCTTTCATTGGGTTAATCTTGAGTGGCTTTTTCGAAAAGTTTTTCATTGAAAAGGATTCAAAGAGTGGCTCTTGCGCCTTTGATGATAATATGAGTTTTGCCGGAGTAAGCCTGCGATAGGATGCTTTAGGGTTATTGATATTGAAAGAGAATGAATATTGAATATGATTCAGTTGATAACATGTTGGAAGATGGGAGATGAACTCTCTAACCAGTGTTTTTTACATTTGATATTCATATTAATTTGCTTATTTACTATAATTTAGTTATAACTACAATCAAAAACCCCTGTTTTACATAAGCAATCAAAATAACTTGACAACCCATATCTCCCCGAGGAACGAGCTTGTTCTTATTACTACACTTTAATCCATATTTGTGAAATAAGGAACTTGGAAATAATTTTGCTTGGATGACAATCGACCACATCGCGCTGGAGGAAATACAGGTGTCAGCATCAAAATCACCATCGCATACGAGAAATGTTCGAGCCAATCTCGTGGAACCATATCTACCATTTCCAACGGCTCCAACAAATCAAATGAGCACACCTCAAATACAAGGCACCTACACACCATAAAATTTAAAATATCAGGTCCATCACAGGTTCCAAGGAAGAGGAGGACGAAGCAACATGTGGGAAAGATAACAATTTAAAGATAAAACATACACTCCGTTTAATGCATCATCCGAGTGTTTGTACCTAAAAATTGCTCCTCGGAAAAACAATGTACTGTTGAAGTACCTTTTAGGTTCGAGTATCAAAATCGTACAAAACAAATCCAAACAAAAAGAATATTTACTTACGTTTTGCTTCGGTTACAAAGAAAGGAGATGGGTTGATCTTAGTGGAGGGAAGCAAAGAAAGTTAAAGGAATTATGTGTTGAATTGTGCGTTGTGGTAGAGGAATAACAGAGCTTGTGAGAATGATTTTCTATCTCTTATCCGTTCTCTCTGTCTTGTTTTGAAATGGGCTAAGTAGCCTATTTATAATGATTGGTACCACACACTTTTCTTGTAAAGTAGTGGAGGTAGTGGGAAGGTGGAGAGATGGAGGTTGTGGGAGTAACCGTCCACTTTGTCTTGGGAAGTTTATGGAAACTTCCATATTATTACTACATCATCTCTTCAACCGCTTCAACCGTTACCACTTACTTTGTAACTTCCTTGTCATGGCTACACCCATGTTGCTGTAACCACCAGACCAAAACCCCATGTTTAATCCCCCATGTAATATGATTTGACGTCTTGTAGGAGTTAGTAGAGTCGTGGCTTCAAAGACATGAGTCTTGTTGTAAAATAATGTTTCTATTAGATTTTAAGCTAATTTCTCGTGGTAATGGCTTAGGTAATGGATCTAGCGACGAAGAATGGTACTAGCACGAGCAAGCAAAAAAATGGCACTAGCTTGAGCGAATGAGACTGGCACAACAGCAACAACAATCACTGCAGTAGCGGTCGAGAGCAACGCTTGCGCCGCTGGCAGCGTAGGCCAGCATTAGCGCTAGCGTTGCTAGCACTTCCGTTAGCGCTTTGTTGACGCGTGGGCTAATTAACGCTTTTACTATCACTGTTAGTCCTTTTTTGGTGCGTAGGCATGTTAGCTTGTTGGTTTATTGGCTTGACACGTTCGTGCGAGAAGCGTGGCTAGGGATTACTAAAGCTGGCATTTGCTGGTGCTAAGGCCATTGCTTATGTTCCATTAGCATTGGCATTTGCTAATGCCGTGACCATAACTATGGCCTATTTAGAGTTTCTCAGTCTTGTGAGATTTAATTGTTAGCATTTATGCTTAACTTTTGTGCAGTGCATAAAAAACATATTCAAGAGATTTAGTTGCGGAAGTTTGCAACTTGAAATTATGCTTGATGCGACTCTGAAATTAGATGGTATGTATTTAATTAGCGATTTTATTCGGATATGGCATCGCCTCTATTCCGAATGTTCGCAATTTTTGTATAATCAACATATTCTGGTTAATACAAATAATTTGCATAGATGCATGTTATACGAGTGTTTGGCCGGGTAAAGCCCTGAAGTTTCTCAGGCGCATATATATATGCAAAGAGCTAAAGGATAATTTATCCATGAGCTAAAGACGCATTCTCTATAAGACAGAAGTACATATTCATAATTCTGATTCTGTGTCAAAACATTTAATATATTTATATAGCTAGGCAGGGTAATTTTACAGCTCATGCCCTTGTCAAAAACCTACCATTTACATTAAGTCCCCTGCTTAGTTCAGAACGAGTAATATTGTGTGGTAAGCACTAGATGGTGGTCTGTCAAACGAAATAAAATATGACTCTTGTTGTTTAATGTTTAGATATTACTAGAAGAGTAGCATTTGGCTAACCAAGTTTTGTTTTTTCTGCGATTATATTCTCAGGTATTTGGAGCATTGCTAGGGCTTGCTTAAGGCTGGCACTTGTTAGTGTTATGGCCATTTCCTATGCACCGCTAGCGTTGGAATTCATTAATGTCGTGGCCGTATCTATAGCCTGTTTAGGGTTTCTTAATAATGTGAGATTTTAATATTAGCATTTATGCATAACTTTTATGCAGTGCATACAACACATTTTCAAGAGATTCAGTTGTGGAAGTTTGCTACTTGAGATAATGCTTGATGCGACTCTGCAATTAGATGATATGCATTTGATTTAGCGATCTTTATTCAGGAATGGTACATTATCCATCTTATATGTTCATTGTTATTTTGCAATTAGATGGTATGCATCTAATATATTGATCTTTATTCAGATATGGCATAACCTCTATTATGATCTAATTTAGCGATTTTTATTCAGCTATTGGCATAGACTCTATTCTGAATATTCCCAATTTGGTTTTTAGATGGTATACATCTAATTTGGTGATTTTTATTCAGCTATGGCATAACCTTTATTCTGAATATTCGTAATTTTGTATAACCAGTATATTCTGTTTTATACAAGTAGTTTGCATGGATGCACATGAAATAAAGAGGATTCAATTGAGTATAGCTATGAAATTTCTATGGTGCATATATATATATGCAAAAGATATGTGGAACGAGTATAAGGAATTCTTTCAACTTATAACTGGTTCAGTGTTATGTATAGTCAGTGATCATCTGGACAGGAATAACAACCGTCACCAGTGATATTCTGAAGATGTTATTGCTCTATACTAGTGGTTAATACTTCTAGGAGCCATCCAATTGTTCTCGATTCTATATAAAAGTGGACACCGAGTGGCACAATACAATATATAACTATTATATTATTGTTTGAAGAAGTTAGTCAAAAATTCCTATAGCAAGGTTTCGTTCTAAAATATAAAATATGGATTTTAAAATTTTAGTTTAAGGGTAGTTTAGCTCTATCTCCTTCAGGCATGTCCTTCACGCATAATTGGGCTTTGGATATATTAGACTCCCCCGTGAATAAGCAGCATACATTAGCGTTTGGAGTTTGAGTATTTTTTTTGTGAAGGATGCATTGTCCCGTTCTCCACCGATTGTCGCCAATTTCTGAGTTTTTAGGATGCAGGTATAACAGTAAGAGCGACGACGAATAAAGGAGCCTCTGGCGGTAGGTGGTGGCACCGTGGGGATATGAGATTCTTGAAGACGCTAGCTCTATGAACGATATCCCAGACCCGTATGAAATTCTACTGCAATGAAATACCCCTTGTCTGGTAAAATATCCTTTGTTCTGTGGATGAGGCTAGTGCTGGAGGTGTTGACATTGTAAGTATGTTGGCATCAGTAGAAGTTAGGATTTCATGGCAAGTGATCCCTTGTGATAGGCTTCATGGATGATAACCTCATAACAAACGGTGAACTCTCTGTGGTTTAGCGTTTCTTACACATTTCAGAACACTTCTGACTCGTGTGTGATGTTGACTCGTCATAGCCATATTTCTGGAGAAGATGAATTCCTGACAGCGGCCTTGGGGATTCCGAGTTTAGTGTTTCTTCCATAGTTGAACAGTGTGGTTAAAATCAACAGCAGCAACACCAACAAAAATAACAACAACAACATAGTTGAAGTCCCCATGCCATGGACATGATCAGATTGGGAGAGAAAGCTTACAAGATGTAGAGCTACTAACGTACAAATTCTTTCGTCAGGATGATGCGAATGAGGGGTCTTGTTGCTACTACCGTTTTTTATTAAATACTCTGGTCGAAGGAGGTGACTGCGTTAAATCTTTAAAACTAAAAACGCCTTTAGTCCCCAGGTGTAGATATTTTGGTATGTTGCTAGATGATGGATGATTTGATAGTATTATCATGTATCCATGCCTCTAGGTCTGATCAGGCAAGGGAAGCCATGAAGGTTGATATATCCTATTGTTGTTGTTGTCTTTGTGCGTCATGGTTGGAGCAAGAACTTGAATTGAAGTTGGATTCCTTGTTGGTGCTCGGAAAGTTGAGTCACAACTGGGACATTTTCACGAGCATTGACTGAATGAAATTGTATCTTATCCTGACCCTTTGGCTTATAAGCTTGTTTTACCCTTTATGGATGTGATGATAGAATGCTTGAAATGTTCATATAGATGAATTCCTCTAAAGACGTCGAGTGTGAAGATGATGGGATGAAAGGTGTCTTGTTGCTGACGTGGTGCTATGGATATCTTCGAAGATTATGTTCCCATAGGTGTCTTTTGAGCCATCTTTTGAATCCTTGACTATTATGAGATGTGTTGCAGTGAGCAATCCCCTGTCAAGCTTCTCTTTAATTTCTGAAGTTATATTTTCTGGAGTAGGCTTGTGATGCATCTCAGCCTCGTCAGGGGTTACATGGACTATTAGATCTAACGACGTAGTTGGAAGAGGTGAAGATACCTTTGCGGTATGTCTTTGGAGAGTAAAGGGCCTTGTCAAGGTTGTGACTCTTTGGTTGACCATCTCTTATAGGCTGGAGAGATTCTTGGCAGCGAGGGGATCTTGTGCAAGTTTTCAATCCCCAAGTGTGGTTCTTGCGATCCTTCGGATGTAGTTTGTTGAATTTAGTGCTCCAAGTGGTGTCATTGCGTAAGATGCCAATGTAATGAAAACTGCACCAATAGAGTATCTGAACGTTGAAGTTGACCTTGACTTTGAGTTTGACAAAAGCCGATTTTTGGAGGAAGCTAAGACAACTAAGCTTGTTGTCGGATGGCTTTGTAGTCATATGTGAGCCATTCAGGAGAACTTGAAGGAAGTAAGTGTATCTTTGGTTTAAAAGTGATTACCAAGGCTAGAGGTGATGCTGAAAGACTAATTTGAGAGTCGAGGCTTGCAACTGAAGCCCTTGCACAAGTGGAGAGAGCATATGTTGATAGCTCTGAACCAGTCTTCAAGGGTTTCTTTCTGAGCAGTAGGTTTTGAGAGTTTTTATGTGTTTTTGAGATACCCAATTTTTATGGTTTTATTTTGGGATTTTGAGTAGGTGGATTTTGAATGGTTTGCAAAGGATTTTTTTCTAGATAGAGAAATGATACTTTGTTCAAATGAAATCCTAAGTATGAATGCAAGGTGTTGCAATTATTTTAGAAGAATTGCAAAAACAGGAAAATATTGCTAGGGGCGGCGAAGTGCTTATGTCTTGACAACCTTGTCAGGGTGCTAGAGTGTTTAAGACTTGACAACTTTAAGCCTCTTGTCATGTATGCTTACCCCTATTGGCTTATTGGTATTGATAGGTTTGAAGCATTCTTTTAATATATCTTTAATGATTAGACATGGGTTTTCTCCAGGAGAGACAGTAGATTTGTCGACTGTGTCTCCGACATGGAAAGGGTTAGATTTTGGTATCTCAGGTTCGTGACACATCTTCAAGATGATTATCTTATCGATTTTAATATTCTCAGCAGAGACGACCCTATCTATTTAATAAACTTTTGTAAAAGATCAGCTTCCCATTCGCATCATCAAAGCATGGTGGGGTTGATACTCGAGTCAAGTCCCCAAACATTGATGGGACATGGTACAACAGGTTGTAAAGAGAGTTATTGAACAAGACTTACTTGTAGGTGAAATCTACGAGAGTACGACATCACCTCTCCTTTATACAATTGTTTAACATCCAGATCTGTTATCTGGTGATGTTCTGGAGGCGAGCAATCTTTAGGGTCCGCTGGCTTGTTGGCGCTACAGGTGAGTCCCTTGGTGACGATTTCTCTAGAGACGCGTTGAGCCTTGTTTGATTGTTGACATCGGAGACTCTCAGCCATAAAATGGTGGTGGTAGTGGTATCTTCTAGACCTTTATGAATGACGAAGTTTGATTGTTGCATCCCTGGTTGCTTTATTTGGATGTGGATCTGGTCATCATGTCGAATGTTGATTCTGGAACGCACAACTTATTCTACTTAAGGACTTCATGTCTAGTGAGCCTTATGATGTACGTGGTGAGCCTTCTTAAAAGGAATTAACAGCTCGACCAAACTTACTACCTCTGGAGCGAGGCGCAACTCGATCATCAACTTGACACAGGTATCTCGAATCATCCTTTATTTAATCACTGTCTTTTACTCAGTAATTAAATGTTTAATTCATCTGTTGCAGTCGTGGCTCCCGAATTACTTTGTGTCTGATAATGTAGCGAATGCTACTCCTCAATCTTGTCTTGATGAATATCTTTACGTAGTCTAGGTGCATGAATTATCAGGGTGACTTGAACATTCAACCCTTTAAATTTGGTGTCTCAGCTGTTCCTGGTGCTTCGGATTGTCATGTCGTGAGTAGAGCTTCCTTCGGAGATTTTTCGACGTTAGAAAGCACCGTTGTTGTTGGAAGCACTGAGGAAGAAGACAAAGATGACCAAGGACCTGAGAAATCATCCCATACTGAAGTGATTGAAGAATTCGGGGCTGAAAACGAAGAACTTGGTGGTGAATCACATTGCAAGGTGCCTTCTGCTTCTGATGACTTGTTGCAGCTCCAAGTAAGTCTTATCCATTTTAGAATCATAATGGCATAATTATAACTCTTAGACCCCCAAACATGGAGAACCATGCATGATTTTATGTAGAACTTTGGCGATTTTCGTTGTCGGAAAATTTCAGATTCAGGTCTTCCTGCCGTAATGGTCGTAGAATCCTCGTCCAAAGTCGGAATGAGGTGGTTTACCTCTCATTCTTTAGATAAGAGGAAGATATAACTTATGAAAAAAGAATTTATTAATTTGGAGGCCTTTTTCTAGGTGAAAAAACCCTGACACCGAGCGTCCAGAACTTTTTCAGGCAGAATTCTGTAGGTTTTCAGCTGTCATGTAGTCGACCGTTTTATATGCCCTTATTAGATCGCTTCTTCGATTGCAACGCCCTTTTAGCATGTTGTATTAAAAATCTATATGAAATATTTGTTATATAAATAATCCCCAAATTCCTTACCTATTAGTGCCGGTTTCAGTTCTTCCGGAGGGTTGTGTAAAAACGTTTCTAACGACATTTTTGTAACACGACCCATATCTCTTCTAAGCCATATGCCATGACCCAAAACATTTTTCAATAAATGTTTAGGTTAATAATAAACATGTTTTATGAAATTTATGATCTATGCTTCAATTCCTTGTACTTAAGCTATTTTAGTTCATTATCTCTACGATGTCCTCATTTTTAGAGGGAGAATGAACCAAATCAGAGAGATAAACTTGTAGGTGAAGGATTGGAGATTACCATGAGACTTGATGTTGGTGATGTGTCTTTTACATCTCAAAATCACGAGCGAGATGTTTTTGATGCGGTTGTTAAAGGAAACACTCCAGTGGCGTTATTGTACAGAACGCTGCTATGATAGAGGTTGTTCATGGCGTTTTCAATAGCATTGCTTGAAAGTGTAGTGTTGGTGTTTTTGGTGAAATAATTTTGAGAAATAGAACACCATAATTAAGATTGGTTTTGGAACCTAAATTGAGTTTGATGATTGAACTAGATCTAAGATCCACCATTTCTCTTTTGAGATAATTGAATAATTGAATTTGTATCCGAGTGGTTAATCTCCCGCTGTGGTCACCAATTGTTTGTATCTAAAAATTGCTCCTAGGAAAAACAATATACTGTTTGAAGTACTTTTTAGGTTCGACTATCAAAATCGTACAAAAAGAATCCAAACAAGAAGAATGTTTGTTTACGTTTTGCTTCGGTTACAAAGAGAGGGGATGGGTTGATCTTAGGGTAGGGAAGCAAAGAAAGTTAAAGGAATTGTGTTTTGTGGTAAAGCAATAATAGATCTTATGAGAATGATTTTCTATATCTTTCTCGTTCTCTCTGTCTGGTTTTGAAATGAGTTAAGTAGCCTATTTATAATGATTGGTACCACACACTTTTCTTGTAAAGTAGTGGAGGTAGTGGGAAGGTGGAGAGATGGAGGTTGTGGGAGTAACCGTCCACTTTGTCTTGGGAAGTTTATGGAAACTTCCATATTATTACTACATCATCTCTTCAACCGCTTCAACCGTTACCACTTACTTTGTAACTTCCTTGTCATGGCTACGCCCATGTTGCTGTAACCACCATACCAAAACCCCATGTTTATTCCCCGCATGTAATATGATATTATGTCTCGTAGGAGTTAGTATAGTCGTGGCTTTAAATCCATGAGTCTTGTTTTAAAATAATGCTTCTAGTAGATTTTAAGCCAATTTGCCGTGGTAATGGCTTAGGTAATGGATCTAGCGACTAAGAATGGTGCTAGCACGAGCAAGCAAAAAATGGCACTGGCTTGAGCGAAGGAGAATAGCACAGCAGCAACAGCAATCACGGCAGCAGCGGTGGAGAGCAACGCTAGCGCCGCTGGCAGCGTAGGTCAACGTTAGCGCTAGTACTGATGCTAGCAATTCTAGCACTTCTGTTAGCTCTTCTCTAGCGCTTTGTTGGCGCGTGGGATAATTAGCGATGTTGCTAGCACTGTTAGTCCTTGTTTGGTGCGTAGGCATGTTGGTTTGTTGGTTTGTTGGTTTATTGGCTTGACGCGTTCGTGCGAGGAGTGTGGCTAGGGATTACTAAGGCTGGCATTTGCTGGTGCTAAGGACATTGCTTATGTTCCATTAGCATTGGAATTTTCTAATGTCGTGACCATAACTATGGCCTATTTAGAGTTTTTCAGTCTTATGAGATTTAATTGTTAGCGCTTAACTTTTATGTAGTGCATATAGAACATATTCAAGAGATTCAGCTGCGGAAGTTTGCAAATTAAAATTATGCTTGATGCGGCTTTGCAATTAGATGGTATGCATCTAATTAGCGATTTTATTCGAATATGGCATCGCCTCTATTTCGAATGTTCGTAATTTTTGTATAACCAGCGTATCCTGATTAATATAAATAATTTGCATGTATGCACATTAATTTATGATGGTTTGGCTGGGTAAAGCTCTGAAGTTTCTTAGGCGCATATATATATATATATTCAAAAGAGCTAAAGGCTAATTTATCCATGAGCTAAAGATGCATTCTCTGTAAGACAGAAGTACATATTCATAATTCTGATTCCGGGTCAGAACATTTATTATATATCTATAGCTAGGCAGGTTAATTTTACAGCTCATGCCCTTGTCAAAAACCCACCATCTACACCGGGAAATTATTATAGAAATGGAAAAAAAGAACGATGTGATTTACCCTTCCATTCGAGGAACCATACCCCCGATTCCTTGTCAAGATCACGGATGGTGCGAATTCCACAGAAATGCAAGACATGCAACAAAAAAATGCCGAAATATGAAAAATACAACGCCTAATAGACGAGGGAAATCTGCAGTAATTTGTTAGCAAGAAAAATAAGGATAATCAGGTACATCATGTCACCATCTGAAGATAATTCTCATACTTCGGATGTAACACCATCACACATTCTGAAGTAACAAAGCCAAGTTTTTAAAACACGATCATGAGATTTTCACCATCACACATGTGAGATTGTAACCATCACATTCAGATATAACACCATCACACATATGAAATCATCAGGGTGAGGAGATTTTCATTGTTGCTACCGATTGACTAATGGAGCCACGGATGATACAACCAGTCTATTTCTTAGCTCGAGATGTACCTTTAACGGAAAAAGGCACAACGATCCATTGGTGGTTACAATGGAAGTTGAAAGCATTTTTATGCCAAAGATTCTGGTAGATGGAGGAATCTCGGTTGTAATACACTTATGCGACACATTCAAACAGATGTGGCTCACGGACGAAGACTTAATACCATCAACCTAAACGATCTATAAATTCAATGGGGCAGCATAAAAACCAAAGGGAGAAATAACCTTGAAGATCGACCTAGGAATGGTAAAGACCATCACCACTTATTGTGTTGTAGATGTCAAGTTATAATATCATGTAATCACTAGACGATCATGGGTAGCTAGCATCAAAGGGGTCGCTTCAATGTATCACCAGCAAATACGGTTCCCGGTACCTAGAGGGATAGCAGAGGTCCTCGGAGATACAAAGGAAGCAAGATACTGTAACCAGATAGATACCCAGATATACGAGGGGGCATAAGAATAAAAACGATCAGTAAGAAGAAAGATGAGAAACGAATGCGAGCAAGCTGAAATTGATGCAGCAATCGCCAAGCCTTAAGAAGAACAAGCCAGCAGGAAAAATGAACCTGGTGTCGATCAAGAAAAAAAAAACCTCAACTGCCATAGCAATTATAGCATGTGACCCCTCCAGGGGCACAAAAATCAGCATTTTACAGCAGTAGATTCGGCAAAGGAAACCAACGTTGGCACTTCCGATGAACCCAGAATCTTCAAGATATGATTTTTAATGTTAAGCGATGAAGAGGATGAATTGATCAAAGCACTAAAAGAGTTTATCGACGTATTCACATGGAGTATGGAAGAGATGCCAGGAATTGATCCCGAGGTATGCTGTCACCATCTGAAGATCGACCCAAAAGCTAAACCACATAGACAGAGGATTCGAAAGGTGGCACCCGCGCATCACGAAGTTGTGGAGAAAGAACTCAGAAAGATGATGGCATAGGGAATAATCTGAGAAGCAAAGTATCCCCAATGGATTCCGTATGTGGAGCATATATATGGACTTCACCAATTTGAACAAAGCCTGCCCAAAAGACAGTTTCCCATTCCTGAGCATCGATCAACTCGTGGATGCAAGAACTGGGTACGAGAAGCTTTCTCTTATGGATGGACATTCGGGCTACAATAAGATTTTTTTAGCCGAAGAAGACCAAGAGCATATATCTTTCTTTACCCCATGAGGTTTGTACTGATATACAAAATACCCTCTGGCTTAAAGAACGCAGGGGAAACATATCAAAGGCTTGTGGAAAAGATGTTTGATCAATGAGTGCATAAAAGCATCGAGGTTTATGTTGACGATATGTTGATCAAAAGCAAGAAGTCTAAGGACCATGTATCCGATCTCAGAGACATCTTTCCCCAAATACGAAGGTACAAAATGAAGATCAATCCAGTGAAATGCATATTCGGTGTCATATCAGGCAAGTTCCTAGGTTATGTCATAACCAAGTAAGGTATCGAGGCAGACCCAGAAAAAGTTAAAGCAATCCAAGAAATACCAGCGCCAGTAACAATCAAAGATGTGCAAAGATTAAACGGAAGGCTATAGGCACTCAGAAGGTTCATCTCCATATCCTCGAAAAAATGCAATCCATTTTTTAATACTCTAAGGAAATGCATATATGGCAACCCTCCCAAGGATGCAAAGGCCCGATCCCAATGAAAACCCTGCACTTGTATCTACCTGGGATATTGTATTCCATCAGCGTTATTTTGGTTTGTGGAGAGTCCAAAGTCGAAGAGCCAGTTTACGTAATTAGCAAAACTCTCACCTCTGTTGAGTGGAACTACATAAAAATCGAGCAAGTGATCTTAGCATTACTATTTGCTACTCAGAAGTTGAGGGCCTATTTTCAGGCGCATGTTATCAAAGTCTTGAGTAAGCCATCCATAGAAGCAGTTCTCGAAAGCGTCGAAAAGACTGGACGAATAGCTAAATGGAATGCACAAATCAAACAGTTCAGAATAAAATATGAAACAATCAAAACTACTAAAGCCCAAGCTCTAACTGATTTCCTCGCAAACTTATCCCTCTCAGAGAAGGAAAAGATCGAGGAAATTCCTGAGATAAGCGAAGATGATGAGGATCATCATGGCTCACTCGAATCATGCGATCCAAGGTGATGTGAGGTATTTGTTGATGGATCCACGAACAAAGTTGGAGATGGCCTCAGGATGATGTTTACCTCGCCAGGAGGAAAGAGAATTATGAAGCTTTCAGATTGGAGCTCAGCCACGAACAACGTAACGGAATACGAAGCTGTCATTCATGCTCTAAGGATAATAGAAGAGATGAACATCACCGAAGTCTGCCTCACCAGTGATTCTCAACTTATCATCAGACAAATCGAAGGAAAATATCATACCCTTGATCCATGCTTACAAGAATATCTCAATATGGTCCAGGCATACATATCAAAGATCAGGAACATCAAATTTAAGCACATCGGGAGAAAGGATAATAGACACGCAAATGTTGTGGCATATATTTCCTCAATGATGAGTGACCCCGAGTCGGAGAAGTGTGAATCATAAGAATCATCTTACCATCCATACCAACACAGGATGCCCTCGAGGTGAAGATAGATGATCAGGCAAGTGAACCTATTGAAGATTGGAGAACACCCCTTTATGAATATTTGGAGAAAGGATTGTTGCCTTCGGACTCCAAAGAAGCACATAAGATACGAAACAGATCAGTGAACTACGAAGTTCGAGGAGGGATCTTGTACAGAAAGTCATTTTTAGGACCATTGCTCAGATGTTTGTCTAGAGAGTAAGGACATATGAACAAGGTGGAAACCATAATGCGTACATATCTCTGGCACACAAAACTAGGGTGCAAGGGTACTACTGGCCATACATGAACGAGGATGCTAAAGAGATGGCTAGGCAATACGAAGAGTTTCAAAGATATGGTAAGGCAATCCAAGCACCAGGAATGAGCTTGAACTCTGTCTTAGTCCTTGGCCATTTTTAAAATGGGGGATTGACATGCTAGGGCCATTGGTACCATGTTCCAAGCAAAGGAAATTCTTAATCGTCGCCACTGACAATTTCACAAAGTGGGTCGAAGCAAAAGCGTTACAGCTAATCCGAGACAAAGATGTATTCACTTTTATCTTCAAGAATATAATATGTAGGTTCGGGATCCCAGCGATGACCGTATCAGCCAATGGCAAGTAGTTTGAAGGAAAAAATATATATCTGTTCTTCAGCACCTACAAGATACGAACAACCAATTCAACTCTAATCTACCCTGGGAGTGATGGGCAAGCCAAAACAACAAATAAAATAATTGATGATAACCTTAAAATGAAGCTAGAAGAGTATTAAAGGACTTGGTGCGAGCAATTGCACAATGTTCTTTGGGCATATCGAACAACTAGCAGATCGGCAACAGAGATATCACCATTTTTCCTAACCTATGGAACATAGGTGATACTGCCCACAAAAGTAATGATCCCAACAACCAAAACCGAGGCATATGAGAAGAGAATCTTACTACAGACCTCAGACTTGCGAAATTGGATGACTTGGAATAGAAACGTATACTAGCCCTTCATCATATGAAGAATTCTTATCGAAGGCTCGAGAAAAAGTATGAAAAGCGAGTAAAAGAACGAGACTACTAGCCTGGCAAGTTAGTGCTCCGAGAAATCCATTTGTAGATAAGGAAGGCAAAAAGCTCACGCCAAAGTGGAAAGGCCCCTCACGATTATCGAGAAGGCTGGTAAAGGAGCATACGTATTGCTAGACCAACAAGGAAATAATTACAACACCCATGGAATGATGCCCACCTAAAGAAATATTATCCTTAATATGATGTAACGACGAGCCAATTTTTAATAAGATACAATATTTTAAGCCGCATATCGTTCAAAGCTCTTCCTTTACTTTCTTTTACAGGCATATAACTAAACCTTAAGCCATCTTCTAAGACATTGTCATCCCCACGAAGAAAGATGTTGCCATCCTTCCGAGGAATGAATACATGCATTTTCGAAGCCCTATGCCATGTGTGAGATAAGGACCGGATGATGTCCTGCAATCGAGGTACTTGGGTAAGTCAATCCACAGGGCCCGGTGTGATTGATTGTCAAAGGTACCACACTCTATAAAAACCCACTTAGGAAGGTTACAATGTGGGAGATAAGGGGATGGACCCTTTAATATGCAGAGTTCCCAAGGCATATCAATAAATACGAAGCTTCGATATGTCCGGAGCATGATAGAAGCAAAACTATCAATAAACAAAACCCAGATGGGCAAACAAATAAAAAATTGTAAAACACATATACATTCGAAACGATAAGTAGTAGATTAACATCACAAAATCTCAAAATGATTATCTTAAGATGTATTTCTAAACATGATATCGCAGGGGGCAAGAATACAAATTGCAGATATACAAGGGATAAGAAGAGTAACACAGAAGGCACCACGAGACATCGCAAAATACTTTTCAATAAAACTATATTCTTCTGCTCAATCTCGATGGCACCAAGGAACTAAGTCAATATAGCAGACACATTCAAACCTATGAAAATAAAAGACGAACATTCATTCAAAGCAGAACTCCACCAATGCACTAAGGTGCCATAATAAGTTCAAGATGGGTCAACAACAAACCCACCAGCAAAAGCAAAAGAAAGGTTAACAAGCATCCATAAAAAAATAATATAAAATTCCCGTAAGAAAATGAACAAAGCCTCCACGCAGGAAGAATGGCAAAAGCAGAAAGAAGAATAGCACACCAACCTTTCATCTCCTTCTCATGATCCGTGGAATTCTTAATGGTTACACTCGGCTCAGTGGCTTGAGATGCATCAAGGTTCAGTATGAAGGTGGCAGCAGCATCAGGTTGGACTCCAGCTGAACTAACTGGAGTAACAATATGGCTCGGGCCCGAAGAGGTTGCAGAAGGTTGGGAGGCAGCACAATCACCAGATTCGGCTCCAACATGAGAAGCTGGAGTAACATGATTGATCAGATTCACTAGAGTAGTAGTAACCGCACCTCGCTTCGCTTAAGTCTATCGGCCATCACCTTTTTCTTGCATGTCTCCTCCATATTCTTCTGATAATCGTCCCTGATATCCTTCATCTTCATCAGTTGGTTCTAGGATTGAGCGCAGGCTACGCGATGCTGCTCTTGAAGATCAGTGATCTTCGTGGTATCAGTAGTAATACGATCTTCGGCGTCGGCTTTACCACCAACTGCTTCGGCTAACTTAAGCTCCAACGAGCTAACCTTCTGCAGTGCAGCTGCAAAAACAAAGAACACAAAAGTAAGCAAGAGAAATGATGGTCATATTACTCAACACGAACCTGTAATTTTCCAACTACCTTGGACCTCTAAAATCACATCTTGTAAGTTCCTCTCAGTATCAAGCTTAGACGAGTCCAATGCAATAAGACGAGTCTCATCAAGGGAAAGCCCAGGAGAGGTACTCGCGCATTGATCCATATGGTCATCATGTTCTTCCCTAATTTTATCCAACTTATTATACATAAAATCCAACTCTCTTTGTGCATTGTTGATATCCGACTGAGCCCTCCTAAAAGTTACTTTATCTTCTTCGTATTGAGCAGTATGGGTGTTTGGTCACTTTTCCATCTCGATAACCTCTCATTAGTAACCACGAGGTCTTGAATACGAGAATCTGTAGCACCCACAACATATCGGACATCAGCAAGATCTCTATTTTGCTCTTGCATTCGACGAAGAAAAACTTCTTTTTCTCGCTTAAGATAGCGAATCTCAGATTTCAAATTTGAGATCGTACGGAAACGCTCATCTATCACAATATGGAGGACATCAGAAGTACGATTGACATCTCTACCTTCCCTGACTACATTGATATGGGATACCAGAAATCATCGGCTCGAGAAGTATGCGGTAAAAAGAAAACAGCAAAACGTAAATAACAATAGAGGACAAACTCACCACGAGTGTCTGTAGCTCTGGGCGAATTTATCCCACTTGAGTCTCCAACCCCTGGGCATGAGTACGCTCGGCTTCGTATGCCATTTTCAAAGTTTGAACGAATTTCCAACTCTGAGACAAGAGAGTCATCATAATTTGCATAATAATCAGATACAACACAAAGAGCAATCAGAGCCATACCGCAAGCTGCATCTGATAAAAAAAATAACATCATCACCAGGGTGAACAACCGCGATCACCTCTTCAGATGACATCTCCGCGAAGTTCGGAGATAACAAAACATTCACAATGGCACCCGAACCCACACTTCTACCACCACGATTACCACTACCACCAACACCACCTCCAACAACTTCAGTTAAAAGCTCTTTACCAGAACCACTAGAGCTAACGTCAACATCTTGGACATGAGGACCACTTCCATCACCCGGATGGTCGGAAAAAACGGTTTCCCTCAAAAGCACAACTTCTCGCTCAGAACGAGCACCATAAACTTCGGAAATAGAAGCAGGCTGAAAAATGTTTTCACGAAGTGGTTCAACCACCGGCTCCTCTGTCTTATCCTCATCATCATCACTGTCAGAAATATTAAAATTCTCATTCATACCATCAACGGTCATATCAAACACCTTAAAGAAAACATCAACACCTCCAGCATCTGTAACAAAAGTATCCCTAGCGACCAAGCCACTAGGAACTTTCGGCATACGAGACAACGCACCATCAACAGCATCATGAACAACACATTTTAATTTCTTGCTAGCATCCTGCACAAAAAAACGAGCATTGATATGCTAAAAAACAGGGGCTGATAGGTGCATTATTTGGATAGTCTAATTCATTGATATCTTGTTATTTTTCATATCATTATGCTTTGCTTTTGTTTTTTTATGAGTTTCTTAGGGGTTTGAAGTGTATTCAACCAAAGAAGAAGAAAGGAGTTCATTACGACACGAAATGAATAAGGAAGTTAAGTTCTGCCAATGGAGAAGGACCAAAGAACAAATTCAACTCATTCAAATCCAGGAGTTCTTAATACCATTTTGAAGAGAATGAGAAGATGAAGCCAACACAAAAAGGATAAGGTCATTCGGAGTTCGTATGAGGAAGGTATGAGCAAAACAACCGAAAGAAAATAGTGAAACACTCAGCAAAATAATCGGGAGATAACAAGGGAAAGTTATCTACCGATTATAGGCAGTTTCGGGTACAGAAAAACTTCGTTTTTGAGCTCCAAAAATTGGTATATAACACGGAAATAGAGTCTATCGATTATAGCAAGTTATCTACCGATTATGGCAAGTTTTCTACCGATTATGGAAAGTTTTGTACACAGGAAAGTCATATTTTGAGCTCTTACAATCGGTAGATAAGGAGGGTGTCGTGCTACCGATTATGACTCTACGGGAGCCACTTCTAAGACACGTTTTTGACTTCTAAATCAAGGTATCATGGTCCCATTAGGACTCGAACACCTAGATATGATGAAGACTTCCATAACCCTAGGGAGATACCTTTAGACACTTGAAAACACAAGGAGAACAAGAAGTTAGGGCTTGGATTTGCGATTGAACATCACGATTTCTAGGGTTTGCTTTACTTGTTTTCTTAATTATTTTTCATGGGTTTTGAGAAATCCATGATGAATTAAACCTTTCTTATTGGTTAGAGATGTAGTACTAAGTTGGAAAACATGTTTATCAATTGAAGTATTCATTCTCATATGTTCATAATCTCTTCAATATCGCTTATGTTCTACCGTTTATAACGCCTTGTATGATGGATTGCTTGTTTGTTTAAGTTGCGAATTAGATGAGCATGCATTGACATCTATAGCTAAACTAGGGTTTGAAATCCGTAATTGTGGAAAGATCCTTGTTACAAGTAGCATAACATAGTTGTTAATGACGGGATGTTACCATGCAATTATATATAGAAGCGTGACCTAGGTTAAATCCGTGTGGCTTTTGCGTCGGATTGCTTAGATTAACCTCAACTCACAAAGACCATTGCTTTCATTGGGTTAAACTTGAGTGGCTCTTGCGCCAAGTTATTCGTTGAAAAGGATTCAAAGAGTGGCTCTTGCGCCTTTGATGATAATAGGAGTTTTGCCGGAGTAAGCCTACGATAGGATGCTAGTGCATGAATGTTGAGTATGATTTAGTTGATAACATGTTGGAAGATGGAAAATAAACTCTCAAACCAGTGTTTTTTATCTCTGATATTCGTTTTAATCTATTTGTTTTAGTATAATTTAGTTACAATCACAACCAAAACCCCCCTGTTTACATAAGTAATCAAAAGTAATTAGTAATCACCTGCCTATCTATGGGAACGAACTTGTTCTTATTACTATACTCTTATCTATATTAGTGAAGTAAGAACTTGAATTAATTTTGCTTGGCTGACAACCGACCAGGGCAAGGTATGCATACCTTAGTCAAAAGGGTATTTTTTACCTTCTCAACAGGAGGACCCTCGGAAATCCTACGCTTGCAAGTAAAGGAGAGACTTCCTCTTCCTCGTCCTCTTCTTGTTCACCCTCCTCTTCTTCGTCAGAAATAACAGTCAAGACTCCCTGACGACTTTCGATCTTGATCAATTCCCAAACATGATAAACTAGGAGATGGCTATGGTCAACAACAAAACCGCGAGCAAGAACATTGTTATTCGGAGAAACCCAAATAAAAAGATAGGGACCTCCGATGACAAGAGGGCACTTTACCAATTTTTATCGTTGGACTTGAGAAGATTCCTGTTAGAGGTAATTGGAGGGTCTTTATCCAGAAGAATATAAGGACCGGTGAACGAAACATCCTTGTCGCGAGATGTTAAGACCCCATCCTTGAAAATTCTGAGGAGATTGAGGAGAGCGGTAATTCAGGAGAAAGTTAGTAGAAGTACACATGTGATTGTCCATACTCGCGATATAAGCATGTGGACGATCATCTCGAGGAGTGCAGCGACCCTGGATCCTATGAATAGCCTGACGAAGCAATCGCCACCAATTTCCTGAATACTGGAAGATAGCACGTTAAGGGTTATTGTGAGCAAAGACCTCATACTGAAATGACCCCTTAGGATCATACAGAGGCAGTCTTAACCCATCATTCAACTGTCCCTCGCAGACAATGATCCTATTTGGAGAAAGAATCTACTTAGCAAGCTCTAGAGACATCAAACCCTTAGAGCCTTTGGGATCAGCATAATAAACTTTGAACTTCTGGAGATAATGAGTCTGTATATTATTTTAAAGATACTGTTACTTCTGTTTAGCCGCAGACAATATACGAGATGATAATTTTATGGGAAAGCACAAAAGAGAAAAACGAGAAGTATCAGAGGCATGAGAAGAAGAATAACTAAAACAAGAAAAAACCCAAAAAAGGACGAAAATCACAAACTTATGCAGATGATGACTCTTTTTGATGATAAGCCATTGAAGATTATAGTAATGAAGAACTGGGAAAAACTACTAAGATAGAACAAAAAAAATTGGTATCACTTGATGATCAGACTACATCTATAGAGAAAATGACTGCTTCTGAAAAACTCGGAGAAATAAAAAGTGGAGAATAAAAGTTTTATGATTAGAAACCCAAGGAGGATCCTTTATAAAGGAAACAAAATCCTAGGAAAGAATGTTAACCGGCTGCAACAGGTGAGAAGGTCATAAAGGCAACCAACAAGGGGGAAGTTATTGCATGGCAATTACCAAAGTAACCTTTTGAGACGTGGCAACAGTAAATGTAACGAAACTAAGTTTTATTCCCATCCTACTATTCGGGAAGATGAAAAGAAAAGGGGAAAATTATGATAGTAAAATATCTGGTTTCCACGTTGAGTAATCCTAGAGCACCAAAGACGTAAAGAAGATAACAACGAGAAGTATGGGAAAGAAGCTGAAAAGTTACCACCTATATTTCGAGAAATTTGCCGCCAACACCAGATCAAGACACGTGGAAAGCATCTTGACCACATCAACAGACAAGTTTGAATTAGGAAATAAGAGCATTAAATGTGAAAGACAGTCGTACAGTGCTGGGCTTTATCAGACTCAAACAGAGGAAGACGACAAGACACCACTAGAGCTTTAAAGACTACACGACATGGAGGAGAAAAAGAAACACAATGATCGGATAAAACCCGAGCGAAGATGATAATGCACACGAAGGTCAGGATACCCGAAGATGAGCAAATACTCGCACGAGAAGAAGGAGCAAGATAAGATTGCCACGTGAGATCAGATACCAGAAAAGATATACCGCCTGATAACGAAATATAATGTATGAGCAGTTTTGTCTATAAATACCATAATTATCTCAGTGTTAGGGTAAGGTTTTTTCTAGACTAAGAGTGGGTACGAAGGTCTCCTGAAAGAATAGAAATTAAAGGTTCAGGCTTGTAACCACCATTTTCTCCATTAATAAAGCTTTCTTAGTTTCTAAAAATCTTTAGATAAGAAATCATAGTGAAGATTCTTTACTAAATTTATTTACTCTTATTTAGTCTTATGATTATATGAGTTGCATCTTATTTTAGGCCGTGGTTCAATATGTTAAATCCATATCGTTGTATAGCTAGAAAATAAGCTACTACATATCATATACACACTCATGGAAAATATATATATGAATGGTTCGAATCAGATGTGGATTTGGATTCGGATATTATTGAATTTTAAATGTTATTTTAGATATAAAAAATTGATTGAAAAAAAACATACTTATTTACAAGAATACAAAGTTGACTACAGCCGCCCCTCGTTGACCTAGGGTTTTCGAGTGCGGTTTATTTAAAAATTTGGGATTATTATTCTAGATCTTGAGTAACTAATGATGTTGGTAGCTAAAAATTCAATATAAATGGATAATTATCAAATGATTATCAGTGGTAGTGATGATTCAATTGTTGGAAGACCGAATCGAGAAGAAAAAAACGTGATCGATATTGTATCTCTGTTTTTCCCAAGGAAGATAGGGAAATTCCTTTTGGTGGAACTACATGATGATAGCTACGATGGATGATTGTATAAATTGAGGTTTGAATTGATTAGCATATTGAATTTCCCAAATAGATTAAGTTTCAATATGTGAAGATGATGTTGCTTGCTCAATGGGATGTGAAGGGTAACTGTTATTTTGTTATTTTGTATCACAAGTACATCATAAGTATTAAAAGCACGAATTTCGAAGAGGTTACTGATAGTATTCAAAGGATGGCGTATGAATAAAGATTCTGTAACTTTGATTTATGTTTTTTATTAATATTGAAATGTATCGGAAGGGCGTAATATGGGCACAACATCGTTTATCATTATCACTTTTAGCCATTGATTTTTAACGGTTCGTAAAACCACATCATATTGGGGTATATCGTACTCGATGACACGTTTGAAGTGATTGCTGCAATCAGTGAGAATACCTTGAAGCTATAAAAAACACCTCTAAAAATATATACTAAGTAAAATGATTGTCATAAATAAACCATTGAACCTTTCATATATTTTCACATACCTCATAAACAATAAAAAAACTCAAGTAAAATGATATATAAAAATATACAATTTTATTTACACAAAATACTAAATCAATATACAATAAAATAATAGAATTCTGTCTTCAAAGGAAAAAACCAAGGAAAAAAAAGAAAACGGTTATGTAAAGAGTTTTAAAAGATAATGGTATTAATTTTAATATTATTTTTATACATGTCGTTTGTTTGTGTGTTTGTTTTTTTCCTTTTTTATTGCAAAATTAAGGTTTAGTTTAGAATGGACCCCATGGAAAATTCATAATCAAGTTTTAGAACTCGAGAGCCGAGAGTGGATTCTGAACTTTAAATTGAAAAATAAAAATTCACAACTGGCACTTGTATGAGTAAAGTTACGTGGTTTAAGTTTAGAGTACTGGATTGAAAAAAGATTTACATTTATATTGTTAATGAATTTAGTGAATTTTGAGGTTGTTTAGCAATGAACCAATGGTGTGGGTATTCAGATACAACCGAGTCAAGTTCTCAAAATAAAATTTAAAAATTGTTATGCTCGAGAAAAGTGGAGGCAGTGCCAAGCTATTGGGTTCGAAATTTTGGGGAAGATTTCAACCTTTGAATTCAGTGGAGAATCTTGTGGAAAATGAGAAAGATGACAACTAGGAAGAAGATTTGGACATAATAACTTTGAAATGAAAAAAGGATTAGTAATTCTAACGATAAGAAATACTCCCCTGGTCAGCTCAAATAGATAAGAAAAAAGGTTTCGAGGTTGGATCAATTAAAAACGAAACTACAGAAAAACCCAATAAAACTGTAATTGAAGAGAAGTAAGAGTTATAAATGAAAGTTAAGGAAGCAATATTGAAAAACCTTATAAATAATAAAATAAAAATAAATAATTGAAGAAGGTCTTTTTTTTTTTGAACACATACAGGGGGTTTAGCTCGTTTGAGAGCTAAATAAAGTTATTGTAATAAGAAAAATGCATTGGAAGAGTTAAAATCTAGTGTAAAATTATGAGTACAAATAAATATAGAAGTCTTAGAAGTCCGCATGTTTTGCCTTTCGAGTGAGTCGGGTGAAAAGCGATTAGGTAAGAACTTTAATACCTATATCTGGTTAAACAAGTCTTCAGACAAATGATCAAAGACTAATAGCTACGATAACAGAGACGAAGACCTATCCTGGTAAAGAGCAAAGGCGTGTAAAAATCGACAGGATCATAATCACAAACCAGTATTTTAACAGCACGAAGGTACCCCGGTCAGAAACTTCGAAATAAGACATATCTGATAGGAATTTTAATCATACCGCAAGAGCACGACTATTGATGAGACAATATGCAAGCACAGTTCGTTCAACATGTATTTCAGAAGTGTAATTTCTAGTTTTTAATTAACTAATATGGTAATAACAAAAAAAAAATTATAAATAAAATAAATAAAAACGATAAAATAACTATACAAATTAATCAACCAGGAAGAGAAGAAGCTAGGGTTTCGGATTCCACTATTTCTGTGTTTGTAAAATTAACAATTTAATTTCTTAAATCTACTCTCAAATTACTCAAAACAATTTTGAACTCAGTCTCATGTTTCGGAAAATATAACGTTTAAAATTAAATATACGACTTTCGTCAATCTCCTTCGCTTATAAAAAATCAAGAGCCTAAAGACTATTCAGAACAATTAAACTGAAGCATATTTAGAAGAGAAATTAATAGTCATTGAAAAGCGCAAAAGAAAGTAGTTTTGTCTAGGAAATTAAATATTAAAAATACACATCAAAATTACTTTCCTCCTACACCCTAGAAAAGAGAATTAATAACTCATAGCAAGAAGAAAGAAAGAAAATTGATTAATCATTAGATTTTATGAATGTGGAAAAACTCACAATTTTCTCTCTATCGAATTAACGACATAGTTTAATGCACTGAATAAAGCACAGCTCTTGTGCGCAGCTGAATAAGACTGTTTCCTGGTGCCTCAAAGAAGAACTGTCTTCTTGCGTCTAAGACTTAGAAACTGTCGCTGATACTATTCAAGAAACTGTTGTGAAAGTTGTTGAATATGAAATATTAGGCAACAGTATCAGCGACAGTTGTGTAATGTAATATATTCGTCTTCTTCTCTTCGTTTTGCAACAATGATATAATTTTTTTCAGACTTTATTTTCCCTCGATTTCTGGCAGAAGCCAGCCTCCTCAAATCATCCTTTTAGCTTCATATTTATACTAAAACCACCAACACTTTCCAAATCTTCGAAAACATCTTGTATTAATCTCGGTAGATCTTTTGAAAATCTCGGCCAAATATTTTCTTCCTCATCTCGATGATTATCTCATTCATTGATTTTGTATCTTCCATTTTTCTTCTCACGTAGTTTCCATAAGAGCGAAACTCTTGCCTAATCAAAGATCGAGGATAAAACTCTCGATTACTACAAGGAATATTTTCTTTGCTGCCGAGAATATCTTTTCCTTTTTATCATCGCAACACAATTATTCTTGGAGATTCTGTTGATATCTCGCTCTGATTTTCTCCTTCAATTGATTCTCGAGCAAGTGTATGTAAATTCCTACTAACTAGGAAAGAAAATAATCTTATCTTAAAGCTTGAAATTTCACGTTGTTTGAGAGTTTCCGCCAAAAATTAAATTCAAACGGAAGCAGGTGGGTGTATTTAACAATGCATGGGTGCCTTTATTAAATTTTTAGGGTGCCCTTATCCAAAATAAGGGTGCCTTTAGCACTTTTAAAGCCAAGTTTTTCATAAAAGTTTATTCTTCAAAAATATCTAAAAACATAGAAATATATTATTAATATAGAAATTAAACAATAGTAATATAAATATGAGATTAAAGTAAGACACAAAAATGTGTCTATCAAATACCCCCAAACTTATATTTTGCTAGTCCTCGAGCAAATCTAATCTAAAAAATAAAAATATTAACGCACTGTCGCAGGCATCGCGATTGCACTTAGCGTGTGCAACAATCCTTTGAACCCCTAGGTGGCCCTAGTGGACGACTTTTGTCTCGTGAGGGTTTACAAGAGATATACCCACAAAACCTTTTACTCCAAACTCTAGCTACTTGTGAACGATTGAGGGTAGACACTAAACATGTTATTTAGCTGGCTACTAAATTCTTCAGCTGTGGGAATCATTACCTTATATGAATCCAACTGTTGTACACGAGTTTGCACTCAAGCGTACTAAATTTCATATATAAGAAAACAAAGCACTACTCCGAAAGTCGTACAATGGACCATGATCTTCGGAATCTAACAAACCACAATCACATGAATACATTAAGAAGATGGATACGGAGACAGAAGTGTGCGCATGTTGACTAAGGTGAACGGTGTTTCCCAGAATATCTGTATGAACATCGTGCCAAGATGAACCCAAATGGATTGAAATACACACCCACTATTATCAAAATCCTAATTCTAGTATCAACTCAGTTGGTATATACAAGGGCCCAACAGTCGATTTATTATATATATATATATATATCTCTATATATATATATATATATATATATATATAATCGTATATATATATATTCGACAACTTGATTAGATCTTTTGAATCTAAGCGCATGCTCCCTGTCAGCAAATTACAATGATGATTCCACGGATCCTGCGTTCCACACTTGCTTAGGCGGCGGAGACAGGGAGAACACACACATATTGATATCTAAGTGTCAATTGTTTTTTCATTGGTCAAGTTTAATTAAAATAATGGAGCTTGATCTCAATCACTCACTTTACTTCATCTTGGCGACAATAAGGAGATGTTAGTGCCCCACCAAATCACTTAAAGAAACACAAAAAGTTGTAAAAATAAAAACAAAACGTGATATGATGACGACTATCATGTTATTTCTAACACCTGAGCTATGTCCTTTATGAGTATACCATTTAGTTGGGCACACCAACTCCTATAAATAAGAATTTTGTTTCCATCTACCTAGAATGGTTGGTGTTATCCTAAATTGTTCACAAGTCTCTAAATTTTGGAGTTTCATTATTGGACTAAAAGTTTCCCCTTTACCCCCAAACTTAAGTCTAACATTTTCCTCAATGTTATAAAAATAAATGATTAAAAACATGAACTACCAATTGAAGAAAAGAGTTAAGGAAGGATATTATTGTGTCACAAGAGCATGGGTTACCTCCCAGCCAGTGCTAAGTTTAAAGTTTTCAACCTGACTAAGAAATGTTAGTTACAATTTACGAATCATATAACAATAATCAAAATAACTATGGATCCTTGAAGTCAATCGGATTTGACTCACTCATTTGACCACAATTGAGTATATTAAATTGGCGGTCATTCTTAGAAAGATGTGTCTATTCTAATTTCTTAAAATATTCGGGTTTAATTCCAAAATTTAAGAATGGACACATTTGAAGTTGAAACATTCTCACATTTGGTATATAAAATATTGATGGGACAACAAAATCAATCATGGTATCATGGACCGGGTAAACCACATCAACAAGATGATGAGTTTCTAACAACTGAATTTCTTTCTGGACAAAATTATCTGGCTCTGGAAATAATTTTTGAAGATAATCTCTTAATATGGTAGAGGCGCATATGTCAAGTCCCAAGTGAGGGACCTTTATAAGAGTCAAAGGATTACCATAGGGAGAATGATATTCACCCCAAACCTAGGATAATGTGTGTCCTTAGATGAACTAATCATAATTTCCTTAATTTTGAAATTATCAGATTTGGGAAAATGGTCAATTGATTCTTCTAAGTTGCACTCAGGTAGAGTAACTTTACTCACATTCAAATTCTCATTAGAGACTATTGTTTCCGAATCGTTGGACTCTTAAACAGAAGTCTCATGATATAAACTCGCTCTTTTAAACCATCATCGTTTTCATAATAATAGAAAAATATCTCACCGTCTATAACAATGGTATCTCTAATTCCTTTTCACATTGACTAGGTAAATAATCATTAACATTATTAGCATTAGAAATAGAAACACCATTATTATCATGAAGCTCAATTGGTGGAAAAATTTCCTGATCATTATGACTACGAATTTCAAATTCTTCATCACTACTATCCCCATCCTCATAATAATATGAAGATGATTGAACCTTATTTGAACAAGTAGTGTCTTCAACTCTAACCTTATACTCTAGATTATCATTATTATCAAGGGTAAAATTGGAAACACTATTTTGGCAATGAAGTTCATTTGGAGCAATATTAGTAGTTGACTATTCATCTTTAATTTTCTCCTCATCTAAACGTGCATTAAGTTCACTGAGAGTAGCACTTATAGCTTCAAGATCACATGCACATCAAAGCTAAGGAAAATACCTAAGTAAAATCTAACAAAGGAAAGAAAATAAATAAAATAAAAATCCTAAACTAATTAACACAAAATTAAAGAAAAATTAAAAATCACAACTTCTAAATCCCCGGCAGCGGTGCCAAAAATTGATAGGAATTTTAATTATACCGCAAGAGCACGGCTGTCGATGAGACAGTATGCAAGCACGGTTCGTTCCATAGGGATTTCAGAAGTGCAATTTCTAGTTTTTAATTAACTAATGTGCTACTAAAAGAAAGAATAATTTTTTTAATGTATAAATTAAATAAATAGAAAAGATAAAATAACTATACAAATTAATCAACCAGAAAGAGAAGAAGCTAGGGTTCCGGATTCCACTATTTTTGTGTTTGTAAAATTAACAATTTAGTTTCTTAAATCTACTCTCAAATTACTCAAAACAATTTTGAAACCAGTCTCATGTTTCGGAAAATATAACGTTTAAAATTAAATATACGACTTTCGTCATCTAACAAAAATATAATCTCCTTCGCTTATAGAAAATCAAGAGCCTAAAGACTATTCAGAACAATTAAACTGAAGCATATTTAGAAGAGAAATTAATAGTCATTGAAAAGCACAAAAAAAGTAGTTTTGTCTAGGAAATTAAATATTAAAAATACACATCAAAATTACTTTCCTTATACACCCTAGAAAAGAGAATTAGTAACTCATAGCAAGAAGAACGAAAGAAAATTGATTAACCATTAGATTTTATTAATGTGGAAAAATTTACAATTTTCTTTCTTTTCTCTCTATCGAATTAACGACAAAGTTCTAATACAATGGATAAAGCACAACTCTTGTGCGTAGCTGAATAAGACTGCTTCCTGGTGCCTCAAAAGAAAACTGTCTTCTTGTGTCTAAGACCTAGAAATTGTCGCTAATAATATTCACTATTAAGAAAGTTGTTGAATATGAAAGATTAGGCAATAGTATCAGCGACAGTTCTGTAATGTAATATCTTCTTCTCTTCGTGTTGCAGCAATGACAAAAAAAAATATTCAGTCTTTATTTCTCTCGATTTCTAGCAGAAGCCAGCCTCCTCAAATCATCCTTTTAGCTTCATATTTATACTACAACCACCAACACTTCCCAAATCTTTAAAAATATATTGTATTAATCTCGGCAGATCTTTTGAAAACTCTCGGTTAAATATTTCTTTCTCATCTCGGTGATTATCTCAAGCATTGATTCTGTATCTTCCGTTTTTGTTCTTACGTAACTTCCATAAGAACGAAACTCTTGCCTAATCAAAGATCAAGGATAAAACTCTCGATTATTACAAGGAATATTTTCTTTGCTGCCGAGAATATCTTTTCCTTTTTCTATTCACAACACAATTATTCTTGGAGGTTTTGTTGATATTTCGCTCTGATTTTCTCCTTCAATTGATTCTCGAGCAAGTGTGTGTACGAATTAGGAAAGATAATAATCTTATCTTAAAGCTTGAAATTTCACGTTGTTTGAAAGAGAGAATTCCCGTCAAAAATCAAATTCAAACGGAAGCAGGTGGGTGCTTTTAACAATGCCTGGGTGCCTTCATCAAATTCTTGGGGTTCCCTTATCAAAAATAAGGGTGCCTTTAGCACTTTTAAAGTCATTTTTCACAAAAGTATATTCTTCAAAAATAACTAAAAACATAGAAAATATCATTATTAATATAAAAAATAAGCAATAGTAATATAAATATAAGATAAAATAAGACACAAAAACGTGTTTATCAATGTCCAAGCACCGCTAAAGGTGATAAAGTTGAAAGTCTCTAGTGAGAAGGCAATTTTATATTAAAATGTCATTTTTATAGCAATAAGAAAGAAAAATCATATTGTAAAGACATATTGGGTGCAAAAGTGACAAAATAAATACGTTTTTAATAAATAAAAGAGGTATTTCTTATTAAAAAAGGTTAATATATACATATATAAAATCTTGTTGTCTCTCATAAGCTAAAGGTTCATCTTCAGAGGTATTTTGAGGAGCTGGTTGAAATGGTTGAGCTGGTTAAGAAGAACCAGTAGCTTGAACTTCAACAACTTGTGTTACAACTAAATCAACAACAATAACATTAGATGCAGAAGTTGTAGCCTCAGCTACGTCATTGGTTGTTTTATCAACGCCATCTTCTTCTAAGGCTGTAAGCTGAAGATTTTCCATCTGAAAACCTTCAAGATAGGTAGTCCTCATCTTCAAGAGGTCCACATCATTCATCAACTTGAAATCTCAGCCTCTTGAGATTTAATCTGGGAAATATGTTCTTTGAGCTCCTGACATTTATTCTGAAGCTGCTGGTGCAAGATGTTGTACTGGGATTTGCTGAAACCCAACTACTTATGGAGTTATTCCTTAGCCTTTTCAAGGGGAGCTTTGTTATCAGCCATATTTTTAATCAGATTTCGTGGGTAATGGATCATCTCGATTTGAGCTACAATCTTTTTATCATCGGTGTAAAACAAACACACACATCAATTTATCATAAAGTTTTAAAGGAAAGCTGAAATTAACAAGAAATAATAATAATAATAATAATAATAATAATAATAATAATAATAATAATAATAATAATAATAATAAGATGATGACTGAGATTACCTTAAAATAGACACCAACAACCCCAAACTCTGAATCATGAATAAAAAAATAAGCTAGAGGCTCAATCTCTTCAGCTCATGAAAGACTCAGGAGAAAAGATAAAGCGAACTGATCATCACCAGAGATAGGCTATTTACGACTAGTAAGATCAGTAAATGAATCCAAAGAGTGAAGCTTATCCTTATCTCTTTTAAATAGAGGAGGATTCTCAATTAAAACAGTTGTTTTCCTTTTACCAGCTAAAAATGAGATATATTTTAATCAAACAATGAAATAACCAAAAATAGTCAAAATAAAATAAAAATTAAATAAGGAAAATAATATAGAAAAAGGTTAAAGATTATCTGCATCAAATTGAATCCTCAATTTGATATCATTGGGGGAAGAAGCCCTACCAAACTCCCCAAAACAAAAAAAAAATCACTGGATGTTCCTTGTTATCTAGCTCATAAAGAGGTTTATCTGCATAGAATTTCTTCACTAGCTCAACAGGTAAAACATTATTATTAACTTTGATAATCCTCTTCATACAAGAGGATCAAGAAGAAGAAACTTGGAAATATTTATGAAAAGCTTCAGCAGTATCTTGTTGGTCTTCATTAATAATGTTATTATAAACAATAACATGATTCACAAAGATGAAAAATTTAGGTTCAATTTCTAGGGATTACTAATTAGCAAGAATTAATGAACAAAGGAATAGGGATTTTAAACCGTATCTCAATGGGATTCAGGAATTAAAAGTTCATCATCACCAAGATCTTTGATTTATCCAACTTTAATGTCATAAGGATCGGGAAGACGAGCTTTTATCCCAAGATCACAATGGATGTTATATAACTCTAAAATTTTATCAGATGAAGTGAGAATTTGTCGGTTCGCCATTGAAATAAAGAAATTTATGGAATTAAGAAAATACTTTGGGAAGAAAGGCGAGACCCTAAAACTTTAAGTATAAAACTCTAAATATGAAAAACACATAAGGTAAAAATTTGGAATAATCCTTAGAACTAATAATTTTATTCTTCTATGAAAGGGTGAAAGAGAAATACACTACCACGTGTAGGTATAATCTATTTTCATCCAGTATGGAATAAAAATGGTTAAAAGTGTAAACCCACTATAACAAGTGGAAAATACACGATTGATAGGTTATAATCACCCAACAATAATTTGAAATATTCATATTCCTCAAAGAAGGTGAACATTACTATGCATATTTGATAATAATGATCAAATAAAAATAAATGATTCTTGAGGTTGAGGTTGAGGTTGAGGATTTATCTGCATTATAAAGCGCGAAACTTGGATTTCAGAGCTTGAGGTTGAGAATTTATCTGTAGCTGGCAAGATGAGTACCTGAAGAAGCTGGAATATGCAATAGTACAGATCAGGCATCTCCAGATAGAAGCGGGTAATGTAAAAATGATCTGATGGGTCCCAGTGGATACGTGAAATGTAATTGGTCCCCACTGATCATACAATAAACATGTGGATCATCTTTTGTATATATAGCCAGTGGAGCTCATTTTGTAAACAGAATACAACCTCATTAGTAAACTCAATCTTTATATTCTCTCTCCTAATTGTTTTTTTCTCCCTTACTCTTCTTATTCATCTCCATAACAGTTTATGAACCCTAATTCGAGATTCTAGATTCTAATTGTAAGTTCATAATCAACCAATTATCCAAGCAATTCACACCAAAACTGTAATCTAAAATTTATGAAGGTACGAATCTTGACTAACAAATAATCGCACCTTCAAAGAATGAGCCATAAATCACTGAGGACATCATCTTTCATTGTCCTTTTGCTAAGTCAGTTTGGTATATCACCCCTAATGACTATATAGTCTTGCAAGACTCTGTATCTAATCCTATATTAAGGAATGGTTATAAAAATGGTTATGCAGTAACCAAAACCACAAGGTTCATACATAAATTCTTACCACATGTATATGAAAAAAAAAGGTGTTTCAAGGTATTGCACAATAAAACACTCCATGATCATACCACAACCACAATTGTTATCAAGTTAGCGGAAGAAACTATAACCTCTTGTACCTCTGACAACACGCAGCAAGATAACATCTCTACAAGTGCAGTTACTACTCAGGCCATTATTGTACTTGACAACTCCACTACTGAGATTTACCTAACGGTTGTACTTTGTTATATTGTAATGCATCCTTTGATGATAATACTAAAAATATGGGAATTGGACTCTATATGACTGATGATACAGATACCTACACGGGATGCAAGACTGGCAATAGCCTAGCAAGAAATGCAGAAAAGGCGGAATGTCTAGTGGTGCTGGAAGCCATTCAACGTGAAACAAACAAGAATGTGGAAGCCATGTGCTTTTATAATGATGCAAAAAAAGTTATGGATTACCTAAAAAATAAAAATAACAACCTATGTTGATTTCGCAATTCCATATTATATACGATTCTATGACTGATTTAGCAGCAAAACATTGTAGAAGTTTGATACTTGTGCTGAGTGGTGGGGAATCATTCCTGACTTCCTTTCACAAAACTTGTAATTTCTATTTTAGAATAATGTTCATTTTTCTTGCAAAAAAAAAAAAGAAAACCAGAACTTGGTATGGAGGGTTTTTTTTTTTACCTTGACTTGCAATGCCATTGATGAAAAAAAAGTCCTCCCCATTAAATAACGGAAGACCCACATACCCACCTGACGCTAAAAATCAATAGATCCAGCTACCCACATCACCCAATCAGACGAAATGGAGTAAGGTGCCAGAAACTATTCTTCCTTGTGAAACCTTGATTTGCCGTTAATGAAAAAGAGTTCAACAACTTTCGTCAATGACTAAAAATAGTAGTTTTGAGTCTTAAAAATGCAAGGGGTGTTCATACGGTTAGCAGCAGGATAGGACTGTAATCAGAAGAACAGAAAAGAGATTGGACTAATCAAAGGACTAAATAGTAACTATCTAAATATTATGTGGTTTTTTCTCGACGATACGCACAAAATTAGAAAAAGAAAAAGTAAAGAAAGCAAAACGGAAATGATAGTTTCCCTAATATTTTTTCGCGACAGTTCTTCCGATTGAGATAAAAAAGATAGCACACCTTCATCTTTTACCATCCCAATGGTAGAGAGTTTGGATGAGATCATTGGATTCCCTATTCGGGGAACTAACATTACTCAAAGCAAAATACAAGAACAAAAAAGAACAAAAGATTAAAAGCAACAAAATATAAGAAAAGAGTTAAAGCCCGCGTTACTCCTCCAAATCTAGTATTCCTCTTCCTCTCCAAATACTGATCAAATCTGTTCAACACATACTCCATCTCACTCTCTCAAGAACTCAGCTTTTACTGGGTTCAAATGTTCTACTTCAACAACTTCATGGGTCAGAAAAGAAAATGCCTAGTGCCTCTCTTTCTTTTCATGCTTCAAACCCTCTTTTCCAACAGTTTATCTGCTTGCTCGAATGGAAATTGTCAGGTTTGTTGTTTTCTTAACCCATTTTCTTAGGATTCCACCTCTTAATTTATCCGTAGCTACTAAAAAAATAAAAATGAAATTTTGCAGCTTACAGAATCATGCTCCATGGCTTCTGATTGTGGGTCTGGTTTGTACTGTGGCAACTGCCCTCCTACTGGGAATACTCAACCTATTTGCATCAGAGGTCAAGTAGTCCAACCCACATCAATTGTAAGTCTAAATTTGATACTTTTTGATGTGATTGGGATGAATCGCAAATTATTTCCTTTTCCAGGTTTCCACTTTAGTGAAAATTTTGAGTTTTTATCATGGTTGGTTATGATTCACACAATATTTCCTACTTGAACTTCCATTTAGGTTTGGAATTTGAGATTTTGTTGAATGGTTTTTCTATGTGCAGATGAAAGGATTACCCTTTAACAAGTACTCATGGTTAGTGACCCATAATTCATTCTCTATTGTCAATGCACCATTACTCCTTGATGTGCAAAGAGTGACGTTTTACAATCAAGAAGATACTGTTACCAATCAATTAATGGTATGCCATGGGATTGACTTGCGCTGTGTTAATTGTTATTTATTTGAAATTTCATTAGTATTCATTGGTTCTTGTGGTTTTGAATCCTGGGTCTGATGTAGAATGGTGTGAGGGGATTGATGTTGGACATGTATGACTTTGAAAATGATATATGGCTGTGTCATTCTCTGCATGGCCAGTGCTTCAACTTCACAGCTTTCGTAAGTTACCTACATTCTTCTAAACATTGGTTATCATTGTTAACTGCTTACATTTTTAGTTTGTGAAAATTGGGTTTATTAATGCAACGAGAGAACTTCGATTTGGTTAGGAACCTGCTCTTAATACTTTGAAGGAAGTGGAAGCATTCTTGAGTAAGACCCCGGCAGAGATTGTGACTATTATAATTGAGGACTACGTTCATACTCCTAAAGGGTTGACAAAGCTGTTCACGGCAGCTGGGTTACAAAAGTATTGGTTTCCGGTTTCAAAAATGCCAAAAAATGGTGAAGATTGGCCTACTGTTACTGATATGGTTGCGGATAATCACCGTCTTCTGGTTTTCACCTCTATTGCTTCAAAGGAGGCTGATGAGGGAATTGCCTATCAGTGGAGATACATGGTGGAAAACGACTGTAAGTATAAGTACTTTTTGGTATTTACGGCATTTTGTTGAACTAGAAGTCAAATTATGTTATAATAAGCCTAGTACCTACTATAAATCAGTTTGATATGGAGTGCTTATATCATCATGCACACCATCCAGTCGACTCGTGTACATCTTTGTCAAAGAGTATCCAACTCTCACTTTTAACTAATCAATGTGAGAAGCCTAATTTGTAAAATGGAAGTCCACTTCAAGTCCAGTTTACATAATGCATGTTCTATCACTTCAAAAAGAATAAATACCAAATAGCTTTAGCAATTACTTTTGTCCAGTGAAGCTTTTTTATTTGTCTCAGCTGGAGATCCTGGGATCGTGCAAGGCACATGTCCACACAGACCGGAATCAGAGCCGCTGAATTCACGAAAGGCATCTCTGTTTTTTCAGAACTATTTTCCTACCTATCCAGTCCAAGATGAAGCATGTAAAGAACATTCAGTTGGTCTTTATGAGATGGTTGGTGCCTGTTATAAAGCATCAGCTGGAATGATGCCAAACTTTCTTGGAGTGAACTTTTACATGGTACTAAAAGTATTTAACTTTCAGGATTGAAGTATAAATCAAAAATAGGTTTCGTGTGTAAATGGCTAATCGTATACAAATTACACAGAGAAGTAATGGAGGAGGTGCCTTTGATGTTGTGGACAGAATGAATGGACAGAACTTATGTGGCTGTAGTACTATCTCTGCCTGCCAGGTTTAGATGATCAAAGACTTCTACTTTGTACGGAGAGGTTATTCCTTTCCTCCAATATGCATATATGATATTCTAATGTATGGAAATCATTCTTTTACGGGATTTTGTAGGCTGGAGAACCTGTAGGTTCTTGCAAGAATACGACCTCATCTAATAGAACGCCTTCAGCTACAGTTAACGGGCGTGGCAGCTTTGACGGATATGTTCAATTATCAGGATCTTCTTTGCCCGTCCATTTCATGAATATCATCATTTTCAACTTGATTTATTTTTCCATAGTGGTGACTTTGTTGTAACTACTCTTCTTGACACGAGAATTGAGAGGGTAAATTATTAGCGAGCTTTCCATCTACGATAGGCTTTTTGTATTGTCTTAGTGTAACGTATTTCAAGTTGACTGCATCTATGTATTGTTTAGTGGAAGGTTAGACATCATTATAGAAATTTCAGCATTAAGAGCTAGTTGCTGAAGTTGCGGAATGTAATCGAAGAAGGGTAAGAACCCTCTATGAAGTTAACAGGTCCTTGTTGTGCTGTGTAGGAGTTCTGGGTTAAGACAGGTCAATTGAGTTTCTGCCAGGACTCATTGATGGTTCAGGTACGAATTATGATTCCCTTTTGCCTGTACTATAATGCTATACTCTTTATTATTTGCAGCTTTAAGAGTCATTTAGGTAATTAATTCCGTTGTTCCGATAATGAACCAGTAAATGTGCCCCTAGATGATGCCACTTGCGTTAAGGTTTTGATATGCCATCAAGGCTCTAAATGTGAATGAATTTTCGTATATGCTTGGTCCCGTGCTTCTGGAGTCATGTACTCTTTACCAAAAGA